>JAXQQM020086561.1:0-295859 GCA_034641835.2 Pinus albicaulis
AGCACATCCAATCCTCTTCTCTTCTTCTTCGCAATCGCCATCCATAATGGTGTTCTGCCACACCTAAACTCTTTTATTCATGCGTTTTGCTCAATCTCCATTTCCTTTTCAATTTCTTATTCTTCTTTTGCCATATTCCCAAATGTAACATAGTATTATCATGGATGATCTTGTCCAATTTGCCTTGTTCTTTCAATGTTTCATTTTCATTTTTGATGTGCCTGTTTAAAAGCTCCAGCTCAAAAATTTCCTGTTTTAATGATTGAACTAAATCATCCTGCAATGTATGAGGCTGAATGGAAGAAGTACTTGGACCTGTGGCTGCCTTTTCCAAGGATTCTATATAGTCATATACCTCCTACTGCTTGGGGTCTACTTCCGGTGTCATTTTCATTGGGCTGTCCCCAAAATGCTGTAAAGGAGAATTATGTTCAAAATCTGGCCGAGGAGGGATTACATCAATATTTTGCTGAGAATAAGATGGAGTATGCTCATTGTCCGATTGGGAATGAAAGGAACCAGGTTCACTAACTGACTGAGATGGACTATGGTCAGTTGGGGACTGTTCAGATGTCTCCTCACCCAAATCAATGAAATGAGGACCCTTAATTTGCGTTTTTCTCAATTTCCCTTTAAGCCTGCTGCTTCTCCTCACACGTTGTGGTACACTACCCTTTTGTTCCTGTTTTCCTTTCTCTGCCTTCTTGGATATAGATGACTGTTTTTGAAGATAAACTAATCTTTCAGATAGTATTTGATGATCTTCTTCTTCTTCAGAAGGAGTTTTATGGACAGCCTCAATAGTTTCTTTCCCTTTTGGTATTATTGGCTTCTTAGCCTTGATTTCCTTTTTCTTCCTTTTTACCAATCTCTCTTCCCTATCAGTTCTTTTCATAGTAGTAGTAGGAGTATTTTGGATTTCATCTATTGTTCTTTTCCTTCTACTTCTTTTTGCTGTGCTAGCTGCGGGAATTTCCTGAGTAGGAGTAATTTGGGTTTCAACATTTATTCTTTTTCTTCTACTCCTTCTTACTGAACT
The DNA here is from genome assembly GCA_034641835.2 of Pinus albicaulis. Taxonomy (NCBI): domain Eukaryota; kingdom Viridiplantae; phylum Streptophyta; class Pinopsida; order Pinales; family Pinaceae; genus Pinus; species Pinus albicaulis. The sequence continues at coordinate 1,040 of JAXQQM020086561.1, forward strand.
ACCCTCAGGAATTTCCTGAGGTTCTTCAAAGAAATTTCTAACTAGAAATTGTTCCCATGTGTCTTTTCTTTCCTTTAGCTCCTTTTCAATCAGAATTTTTATAAGGCCATGGTGATATAAATGAGGCTCTACATCTCCTAAGTGTTTTTGAACAGTCACAGCCATTTTCTTCAAGCTATTGAATAGAAAATAAGGGAGATTGAGAGTTTGGTTTCCTAGAAAATTCATCAATAGCCTGGTATGGTACATGTACATAGACCCAAAACGGCCTTCACATGTAATGAATTTCTGAACAATTAGTAGTAAAGTGGCCCATTCTTCTTTTATTGCATGCACAGGGATTCCTCTTTTAAAAACAGTGATATCCATACCTTGATTTCATAGGATTGTTCTCCATGCCTCATCACTGATACTTTTATTTTTGAACCAACGTTCTCCCTCCTGAAGAAGCTCTGTGGCTGTTGCTATTGATGCTTCATTGACCAAAAACTTGAGGTCTCCAACTTCTGCTTCCGAGCCATCAAATGACCTTGCAAACGCTTTTGTAACTTCTCTGTGGTAACCCCTGAATTTCTGAATAAAACGCAGCCATTTAGCTTTCCTCAACATCTCTTTTGCTTGCGGATATCCCTCTATAAACTTTGGTCCTTCCGGCTCTGCCCTTAATAATTTTCCCATTTCACTTCTCTGTGCTTCACAAATTTGCTTTCGTGAGGGTTTAAGTGGAAATGGAACGATGGAATACACAGAATCGAGCACAATGACTGTGGGGATGTATCATAAAATGAGAATGAGTACGATAAACAGAATGGAGTAAGACTGTGGGTAGATATACGGGAGTGAGAATGAACAAAAGGAACGAAATGGAGTGAAACAGGGAGTGAGAATGAGTAAAGTGGGGTTTCATAAACACGACAGAGACACGACAGAGAGGTTAACAAAGTATAGCACATTCGGCAACGTTTTGAATTTTGGTGGCTGCGCAATTAAATATGAACACGTTTCAATCAACGGTTATGAGTTTATGCGGCTGCAAGAGTCCTTAGTCAAATCGAATACGTCTCATTATCTCCGGTGGGATATTGGCACATGAGTGAAAATCGGAATTTCAATGATGAAACCGTTTGTGAATGAATGCAAGAGGATAACATGGAGATCGTGAAAGGTTACGAAACTGTCAATATAATCATGGCGCGTAATGGATAGAGCTCATGGTTTGAAACTATATAAAAATGTGTTTTTCAATACTATTTGAAATAAATTTTATTCATACCTTTGGAATCTTTGCTTTTGCCCTTGGTCTTCAACTGATTGACCTCCATTGGTGTCTTGAATACTCCATTGATCCTCTCACCTGCATTTTATTTCATAATTATGGCAATAACATCTAACTGTACATTCTCTTTGAAAGCAGAGTAGTAGCTGCGGAATCTGCTTCTGGCTGCCGAAACTGGAGTCAGCTGCGGAAACAGATGTCAGCTGCAGAAACTGACACAGCTATTACTTGGTTGAATAGAAATGAACAAATGACAAATGACGAGATGGAAATGGTCATAAAAAATATTTTTATTGATGGAATGGATGAAATGAAGTGGAATGGAGTGAAATGAAATGAAATGAAATGGAATGAAGTGGAATGAAATGGAGTGGGTGGTGAAATGAAATGAAATGAAAGACAGATTTTTTTTGGAAAATATAGAGTGTCAGGTTTCCCTGATTTTCACCCTATATTTTCTGCATAAGACTGCCAATCAATGATTGGTTTTCAGGCTTATACCATTTTTTTTTTTTTTTTTAAATGAAAAACAAAAGCTAGGCTGGTGGAGAAGAAAAATTCTTCTGTACCAGCCTGATTGCAGAACTTTCTTGAAACATCTTGACAAAATCCTCTTTAGAGAGTGGCTTATGATAAACTTTCAATCTATGGCCATTCACTAAAAGAGGAGTTTGAAACTCATCAATGGTCTTGATTCTTACAGCTCCATTGTTAAAGATCTTGTCAATCTCATATGGCCCAAGCCAATGAGTCTGGAATTTCCCTTGAAAATCTTTAAACTTGGAGTCAAATAACAATGCCCAATCTCCTTCTTGAAACTTCTTCTCTTTGATATATTTGTCATGCCATTTAGTTCTTTGATATTGAACTAGATCAGCTCTTAGAATTGCTTCTTGTCTGATCTCATCTAGCTCATTCAACTGCTCCATTCTATGCTTTTGGGCTTCTGATAAGTCCATCCCCAACTGAACTGCTATCTTGAAGGTCTTGACTTGGAACTCAATGGGGAGCAAGACTTCTTTCCCATAAACAAGTTCATAGGGAGAATGTCCTGTTGTATTCCTCCATGTAGTTCTCTAGGCCCACAAGGCTTCTGGAAGCCTTTCTGCCCAATCTCTTCTATGTAGATGAACAGTTTTGGTGATGATACTTTCAAGAACTTTGTTTGTGGACTCCACTTGACCATTTGCTTGTGGATGGTAAGGAGTAGATCTTCTGTGCTTGATTTTGTATTCTTCCATCAAATTCTCCACCAAATTTGATGTGAATTGGCTCCCCTGATCTGTTACAATTTCTCTTGGAACACCAAAGCGAGTAAAAATATCCTCATAAAGAAAATGAACAACTGAATTTTCAGTAGCATATACTAATGCTTTAGCTTCTACCCATTTAGTAACATAATCAGTGCAAACCAATATATACTTCTTTTGCTTAGATGGTGGATTAATAGGTCCAATGAAATCTAAAGCCCATTTTTCAAAGGGTTCAATGAGTACCTGTGTTTGTAATGGCATTTCATTTGAAAGGGTAGGTTTCCCTACTCTTTGGCAGCTGTCACACCTTTTGACATATTGTTTTGCATCTTTGAAGAGGAAAGGCCAATAATATCCTAAAGAGAGGATTTTATAGGCCGTCCTTTTGTCTGCAAAGTGTCCGCCGCATGGTTCATCATGACATGCCTTAAGAATATCAGGCATTTCATCTTCCCTGACACATCTTCTGATCACAAGATCTGGCCCTGTTTTAAACAATTCGTTAGAAATCCATGAATATTTTGAACTCTCCTGAATAATCTTTCGTTTTTCTCTTGGAAATAAATGTGAAGGTAGTTTCCCTGTAACCAAATAGTTAGCAATATCTGCATACCAAGGGGTCTTAATAGTTACTGCAAACAAATATTCATCAGGAAAATTATCTTCTACAGGAGAATCTTCTTTAGTATTCTGAATCCTAGACAAGAAATCAGCTACTGTATTCTGTTTTCCTGGTCTATCCAACACAGTAATATTGAATTCTTGCAAAAGTAAAAGCCATCTTGTCACTCTGCCATTAGTAACAGGTTTGTTCATTAAATATCTAATTGCAGAATGGTCAGTATGAATAAAAGTTTCATAACCTGTTATGTAATGTCTAAACTTATTAATTGCATGAACAACAGCTAAGAACTCTTTTTCAGTCACAGTATAATTCAACTCTGTGGGAGTCAAATTTTTACCGGTGTAATAAATGGCATAAGGAATTAAATCTTTTTGACCCAACACAGCTCCAAGAGCTGTATCTGAAGCATCTGTAGAAATATGGAAAGGAAGTTTCCAATTTGGTCCTCTCAAGATAGGTGCTTCAGATATTCTTGTTTTCAAAGTTTCCAAAGCGGATTGACAATCAGGATCCCATTTAAATTCACAGTCTTTTGTAAGCAACTTGAAGAGTGGAGATGCTATTTTAGTGAAGTTTTCTATAAATCTTCTATAGTAACCAGTAAATCCTAGAAAACTTCTAACATCTCTTTGACAATTTGGAATAGGCAACCTGGAGATGACTTCAACTTTTGATCTATCAACCTTAATCCCATCTCCTGAAATATGATGCCCCAAAACAATACCTTCAGTAAACATCATAAAGCATTTTTCATGGCTTAATGAAAGGTTTGTTTCTTTACATCTTATAAGGACTTTTTCCAAATTTTCTAATGCCTCTTCAAATGAACTACCATAAACTGTAAAATCATCCATATAAACCTCTACACAATCATGGATTAGATCAGAAAAAATTCCTAGTACTGCTCTTTGGAATGTTGCAGGTGCATTACATAACCCAAAAGGAAGCACTCGATAGGCAAAAGTTCCCCATGGAAAATTAAATGTGGTCTTATCTTGATCTTCAGGTGCTACCTGAATTTGATTATAGCCACTAAAACCATCCAAAAATGAAAAGTACTTTTTACCTGCTAATGTATCTAATACCTGATCGATAAAAGGCAAAGGAAAGTGATCCTTCAAAGCTGCTTTGTTCAATTCCCTGTAATCAATGCATACCCTCCATTTACCATTCTTTTTAGGTACTATAACCAAAGGAGAAACCCATCGGCTATCCGAAATTGGATAAATGAAGTTTACATTGAGAAGTTTTTGGAGCTCTTCTTTCACTATCTCCCTAAGATTTGGATTCATCCTTCTTTGAGGTTGTCTGATTGGTCTACCGTTTTCCTCAATATAGATATGATGGATGCAAGTCTTAGGATCAATACCCTTCATGTCAGTATACTCCCATGCAAATGCAGTAGAATGTTTTTGCAAGATTCTGGTTAGTTCTTCTTGTTGTGATTTCTCCAAATGTTTGTTGATATTCAATGCCTTTTCTGGAAAAATCTCAATAGCAGAATTACCAAACTCTTCCATAGAGTAAAGAGACATTTGTCTTGATGATAAATATTCTATGTCAGATTCCAACTGAAATTGTGTGGGGTCATATTCTGAAGATGTCTCAAAATTTTCTAATGTGTTCAGAATTTGACTACCCTCACTAATTTCTGAAATGGTAAAGACAGGTTGTATAATGTCTCATCATTGACCCATTCATTGTCTCCTATTTCCGTAATTGCTCTTGCGGGAGGATACAAATTGAATTTCTTTGTCGAATTACCATTAGAAATGTACATGTCTCCAGATCTACAACTAATAAAAGCATCAGCTGTGGCCAGCCAAGGTCTTCCTAAGATAATTGGATGTCCTCCTAGATTACTTTGGGGAGTCAAAATCATAAAGTCTACTGGATATTCCCAAGAATCTAAGGAGACTGAAATATCTTCTAATACACCATCTGGTTTAATAACCGATCGATCTGCAAGTTGCAATAAGGTAGGTGTAAAAAGAAGGTTAGGAAGTTTTAACTGTTCCATAGTCCGTCTACTCATAATGTTGATAGCAGCCCCTAAGTCAATCAATGTGTTTGGAATTTCTATCCCATTTATATGTGTCTTGACAATTGGACTTCCTGGATCTACATACTTCTGCATGGTAATTTTTCCATCATAATGTCTGCAATCTTTCCTACCAGGTGGATTCTTCTTGTGTCCTTTAGCTTCCTTCCTGGTCTTTTGAAACTCAACTCCTTTATGGTTTTTGCTAGAATAGGAATTTCTCGAATGGCTTGTAGCAATGGAATCTTGATACAAACATTCTTCAATTCATCTAGAAAGTCATAGTTAGGCAACAAGATTTGTTTTTCCACCCCCTTACCAATTTGTAGTCTTTCCGGAAAAGGAGGTGTAGATGAAGATACAGGTTGCTCAACTATAGGAGTTGTGGATGTTAGCTTTTCTTTTTCTTTTTGAATTTTTGAATTTTGAAGAGATTCTTCCTAAGAACCCTTATTGACTTGAAGAGAGTCCTCCTCAGAGGTATCTTGCTCTTGAATGTCTATAGAAGGTTTTTCTAAAACTCTACCAGATCTGAGTTGTACATCGTTGAGAGGAACAATCATATAGGTAGGAAATTGTTGTCCTTCTACCATGTAAGTATTCTGAGGATTCTTATTGTTAGGATTTGGCAATGGTTGAGCTGGAAGTTGATTTGTCTTTTGTTGGTATGGGAGCATGAGTTGAGGATTTGGATTTTGTTGAGAAGGTTGTTGTTGTGGAAATGGCAATGGAAGTTGTGGATTTGGGTTTGGAAGTTGTGGAGCTTGTTGATTTTGAAAAGATGGAGGATATTGATAAAATTGAGCAAATCTCCCATAAGGATTTTGCATCCCTTGTACCCATGGCTGATATGAATTTTGATGTTGGGGCTAAGGTTGTTGCCAAGGATTCCAATTTGGTGGGGTTTGAAGATTCATAGGGTTATTAAACCCTTGAGATTGTTGTCCCTGCCAAGGTCTCCTTGCGACAAAACAGAGAGATTCTACTGAATTTGGATCTTCTTGAAAAACAGCTTTGAGTCCAGGGATTGAAGGACAATCCTTGATCTCATGATTTTCCGAGCAAATCATACATGTTTCTACAACTTTTGCATCCAAGGGACATTCCCTTAAAGCATGTTTCTTCCTACATTTCGGACAAAAGATGGCTAAAGCATCCGTTTCTGCTTTCTGCTTGTTTTGGATTTTAAGGGTGTCTAGTTGTTCACTAAGGCTCCCTAAGATATCAGTTTTGAACTCATCAAGCATATTACCAATCTCTGCCCTACTTACTGATCCAGTTGTAGATTTGTTAGCCCTAATAAGAGAAGGATCCCTAGGCCCTTTTCCTGTTTTAGATTTTCCTCTTGAGAGATGGACACATAGTTCTGTTATGTCACGAAGTGGAAGTTGAGAAATGTCTCCCTTCCCCATCATGTTTAAAATATCTATCCATTCATCTCTAATGGCTTTTAATATGAGGGCTTTCAAGGTTTCATCATCTAAGTTGCTCATCTTTTCTCTTTTCAAGTTGTATTGAAATCTTTCAAGTAAGTCTTCCAAATTTTCATCTTCCTTTTGCATCATTTTGAATACCTCATCCTTGTGATTGGTGGGCATACAATAGTCCAAGTATCTATCCAAAAATGTTTGTTTCATATCATTCCAAGTCCTAATAGATTGAGTGGCTAATCCCATGAACCATTTCAAAGCAGCTCCCTTCAATGTTGAAGGAAACAGTTTGAGTTTTTGAGAGTCTTCTATATAGTCATAAGTTCGGCACACAACTTCAAACTCAAACAGAAATGTTTCAGGATCCTCACTTCGCAATCCATAAAAGTTAGGGAGAACAGATGGTGAAATATTTTTCATTGTTGCATGAGTTTCCTCATCAACTATAGGGAATACAAGCAAATTGTCCCTATTTCTACCATCATTTCCTTCACCATTGTTATCTCCATTATCTCCTCCTCTTCTACCTCCACCTCTATTTATTACTTCCTCTGCCATGATAGTTTCTTTAGAGTCCTTATAGTCCTCTAGTTCTTCTACCAAGGAGGGATGAGAGAAAGTCTCTTTGTTTTCTAAGTGGGTTTTAGTAGGCGGTATAGGAGAATCCTCTAATTCAGCTGTTCCTTGACTTCCAAAAATCTTAAGGCTAGGGGTAGATGGTGGTGAATCTGGTCTATGCCTTGAAGAAGATGGAGTTATGGAAATCGAACTCTTGGCTTTAGCTATAAACCTTCCCCTAGAATCTCTTGCTCTATGCATGTCATTTTTATTTTATTTTTTAAAAAGTTGGGCTAATAATTCTCTTTCTGATCTTCCAGATCACGCTAGGTGCAATAAGAGAGCATACTTAAGAAATTACTAAACCAATAACTCTCTTTTCTGATCCTCCAGATCACACTAGGTGCAAGAGGAGAGCATACTTCAAGAAGTTATCAAGTCTTCCCTTCTTTTATGATTTTATGTTTTTTTTTTTAAGAAATTGGCTACCTAGTTACACTTCCCCGGCAACGGCGCCAAAATGTTTGGTCAATTTAGTGTGTCCCAAATTGCTGCATTTAATTTGTCAATCCGGGAATCGTAAGCTGATGAAGTGCGGCGCACTATATGTGCAAGATAACCTATTTCTTAACTTTTGTCGTTTTTGGTCTTTCTAAGGTGAAATGGAAATTCTAAAATGAAAACAAGTTTGGTTATATTTGTTCAAGGAAGTGATATCCCCCATAATGATTTACCAACTTGAAACTTTTAAAAGCAAATTGAAAATTACAATGACAAGACTTGAAAGAAAATAAAAATGTACTGCTGAAATGAAAAGGTGCTGCTAATCTAATGAATCAAAACAATAAACTAGTGAACATGAAAACCAAACTATTCTTGCTGCCGACTAAACACAAAAGAAACTATGCTTAAGGAAATTCAAAATTGCAACAAAATAAATCTAAATCATATTACATCAATTCATTTTCTGACCCTTCATCATTAGACCAGCTATGATTTTCGGAAGTAATCATAAACAACTTGTGTAACTGATATTTAATTTGCAGAAAGTAAACTAATAATAAACCATACACTCATGATTCAATCCCTCACCATCAGTCCAGCTGTGGCTTTCGGAGGTAACCGAAGATGTCATGCATGATTTAATATATCTAAATTTGCAGAAAAGAAACTAATACTAAACTACACATTTCATAATGCAATCCCTCACCATCAGTCCAGCTGTGGCTTTCGGAGGCAACTGAAGATGCTATGAGCAGCTTAATAAATCTAAATTTGCAGAAAAGAAACTAATACTAAACTACACATTTCATAATGCAATCCCTCACCATCAGTCCAGCTGTGGCTTTCGGAGGCAACTGAAGATGCTATGAGCATCTTAATATATCTAAATTTAACTACTGAAGCAGATAAGCAAAACTGAAATGAACAAAACAAGACTGAAATTAAACAAAAGCTATGAAAAGCAAACTAGCAGCAGAACAATGTTAGATCCATGTCATTAGTCAAAAAGCTATAAAAATGCCCGGGCTGTCTATCTAAAACCTGCAACAAGAAAACTGATCAGTGATTAACAATCATAAAACATGAAAGACAGAAATGAAATGGAAATTATGGAAATGTATAAACAGAAATGAAACAACTGCAATATATGAACATATGAATGGATTATATCACAATGGAATGAAAGAAAAATTATACACTAATACACAAAACCTTAGCTGAGGAGGGGCCCTCTACACAGCCTTGGTAACGATCCTCAAACACGAATTAAGTTGAAAAACAGAGTCTTCTCATATTAAAAAGCAGTTCATTACAGAATGGTAGTGTTACGGCACAAGTGCAGCGTAATCACTACAGAGCAGACTAAAAGATAACAGAGTACATTCACTAACATCAACTATCAACTAAATTTCTGTGCGTATGCAAACGCACTATATATATAACAACAAACCGTAACTGTCTCCTAAAGTTCATGATGGCAGAGAGCACGTAGACCACTACGTCCACGGATATAGGAGTATGGCCGTGTTGGAAAGTAGATCTACGAAAGGTGGATGCTTGAATTCGACTCTAGAACCCTGTACAGATGTCGATTTAACCTCCGCATGCTTAGAAACGGCCGTATGGATCTTTATGTGCCACGAAACAGAGTCCGGCCGACATGAAACTCCATAGTTGACTTCCATGTGGACGCCTTTGACCGCAGCTTCTTTGGACGAGTTTTCTTGAACCAATAGGACACGAACCATGTCCACGTCATTCCTGACCTGCCCATGTGGCTCGTTTCCCTTGTAGACACCTGTAGCATAGAATTCCACAAAATAGCTGCGGAAAGTTGCAGCAGCTGCGGAAAGTGGCAAGATTCCGCAGCTGAATGAACAAAATCTAGATCAAATAGAAAACACAAAAATATGATTAAAAACCATGTTAGATACTCTTTTGCACATGATATTGACAATTTGGGAGGTTTAGGTGAGTGAAAAAGGTATGGAAAAGTGTATGGAAAAGATGCAAATTCGGGACTCAACATACCCCCACTGTGAAGGTGTTGCATGTCCTCATGCAACCAAAATTTTGATACTTTTTGTTCAGTTCATGTGCCTTGATACTTCAGCCAGCACATCCAATCCTCTTCTCTTCTTCCTTGGTACTGCCATCATTCTGGGTTTCTTCATTAAGCATCTAAATTTGAAATTTACAAGTGCTCTGCTCAATTTCTGGCATTTCCTTTTCAATTTCTTATTCTTCTTTTGCCATATTCCCAAATGTAACATAGTATTATCATGGATGATCTTGTCCAGTTTTCCTTGTTCTTTCAATGTTTCATTTTCATTTTTGATGTGCCGATTTAAAAGCTCCAGCTCAAAAATTTCTTGTTTTAATGACTGAACTAAATCATCCTGCAATGTATGAGGCTGAATGGAAGAGGTACTTGGACCTGTGGCTGCCTTTTCCAAGGATTCTATATAGTCATATACCTCCTGCTGCTTGGGGTCTACTTCTGGTGCCATTTTCATTGGGCTGTCCCCAAAATGCTGTAAAGGAGAATTATGTTCAAAATCTGGCCGAGGAGGGCTTACATCAATATTTTGCTGAGAATAAGATGGAGTATGCTCATTGTCTGATTGGGAATGAAAGGAACCAGGCTCACTAACTGACTGAGATGGACTATGGTCAGTTGGGGACTGTTCAGATGTCTCCTCACCCAAATCAATGAAATGAGGACCCTTAATTTGTGTTTTTCTCAATTTCCCCTTAAGCCTGCTGCTTCTCCTCACATGCTGTGGTACACTGTCCTTTTGTTCCTGTTTTCCTTTCTCTGCCTTCTTGGATATAGATGACTATTTTTGAAGATAAACTAATCTTTCAGATAGTATTTGATGATCTTCTTCTTCAGAAGAAGGAGTTTTATGTACAGCCTCAATAGTTTCTTTCCCTTTTTGTATTATTGGCTTCTTAGCCTTGATTTCCTTCTTCTTCCTTTTTACCAATCTCTATTCCCTATCAGTTCTTTTCATAGTAGTAGTAGAAGTATTTTGGATTTCTTCTATTGTTCTTTTCCTTCTACTTCTTCTTGTTGTGCTAGTTGCGGGAATTTCCTGAGTAGGAGTAATTTGGGTTTCAACATTCATTCTTTTTCTTCTACTCCTTCTAATTGAACTACCTTCAGGAATTTCCTGAGGTTCCTCAAAGAAATTTCTAACTAGGAATTGTTCCCATGTGTCTCTTCTTTCTTTTAGCTCCTTTTCAATCAGAATTTTTATAAGGCCATGGTGATATAGATGAGGCTCTACATCTCCTAAGTGTTTTTGAACAGTCACAACCATTTTCTTTAAGCTATTGAATAGAAAATAAGGGAGATTGAGAGTTTGGTTTTCTAGAAAATTCATCAATAGCCTGGTATGGTACATGTACATAGACCCAAAACGACCTTCACATGTAATGACAGATGAAAATTTACCATGTCATGTTGTGTAACCAGCTCCAAAAATAGAAGAAAAGAGATATGAACACCTTAGAAATAAGCCACTTCAAGGGGGCAACCTCCAATACATTACATAAATGAACAATTCTTGGATGATACAATTTACAAAACCTTATTTCTATATATAGGAGTCCATGGGGCCATAATGTAATCCTAGTGGGCCACAATGTAATCCTAGCCGACCTAACAATAATAATTTAAGGGCACAATAATAACAAAATGGGGGGTTACAAGGGTACAATAATAACAATAAGGGGGTTACACTAACAACAATAAGGGACTATACTAGTAATATAGGGACCTAACATGCCCCTCCCCTTCAAAAAAGTGTTGTCCTCAACGCTTGAGTAGCTCTGGGTGCTTCTGTATAAAATTCTCATCCTCCCATGTAGAATCTTCAGTGGGTAAGTTCTTCCACTTCATGAGATACTCTGAAATTGATCGATTCCGTAGTTGTCGAGTTCTTGTTTCCATGACCGCTTCTGGTTCCAATATGATTTTTCCTTCCTCATCAAGTTCCGGCAATATTGTTTGAACTGGAAGATTTTCTCCTATAACCTTCTTTAAGCATGAAACATGGAAAACTGGATGTACTCGCGAAGAAGTAGGAAGCTCCAACTTGTATGCCATAGTACCAATCTTTTGCAACACCTTGTAAGGACCATAGTACTTTGGCGATAATTTATTATCCTTCTTAGCTTGCTTGAGGGACATTTGTTTATATGGTTGTAGCCGTAAAAATACCCAATCTCCTACATCAAAACTTCTCTCGCCGCGATGTTGATCTGCCTGTTGTTTCATTCGATTTTGTGCCAAATTCAGGTTATCCTTTAAGAGTTGGAGAACTTCTTGCTGATGCTCGATGTGATCTTCCACTGCTTGAACCTTCGAATTTTCCCTTAAATATGATGTGATGGATGGTGGATGATATCCACAAAGTGCCATAAATGGGGTCATTTTTGCTGCAGTATGGAAGGAAGTGTTATACCACCATTCAACGAGAGGTAACCACTTGACCCATTGTGTTTGTTTATCAGATACAAAGCAACGAAGATATCCTTCCAAACATTTATTTACTATCTCCGTTTGACCATCATATTGAGGATGATAAGATGAGCTATGAGCTAATTGAGTACCCAAACAAGAAAATAACTCCGTCCAAAAATTTCCAGTAAAAATGGGATCTTTGTCGCTCACAATAACCCTTGGGCTTCCATGTAGCTTTTGAATTCTATCCATAAATGTAGTAGCAACTGTACTTGCTTTAAATGGAGGAGATAATGCACAAAAGTGTGCATACTTGGTAAGTCTATCAACTACCACCATGATGACACTCTTTCCTTCGGACTTAGGTAAACCTGTGATAAAATCCATTGAAATCTCCTCCCAACGTTGACTTGGAATGGATAAAGGTTGTAGAAGTCCTGTGGTCTTAATTGTTTCCACTTTATTCTGCTGGCAAACCAAACATTCCGCCACAAACTTTCGAATATCAGATTTAAGGCCATCCCAAAAAAATTCTTTCTTCACCCTGTGGTAAGTTTTTAAAAAATCCTGAGTGTCCTCCTAAAGGAGAAGTGTGCAATTCCAGAAGAATCTTTTGTTTTAGTTGGGAATTCTTACAAAGATATAAGCGATCTTTGTACCATAAGGAATCATTTTTCCAACTAAATGTATCAGATGTACTAGGATCTTGCCGCAAATTTTGAATGAGTATCCATACATCTTTGTCCTTCTTCCATTCATCTCTTGCTTCAGTTATCCAATCTGGTTGGATAATAGAAATGGCACAAAGCAATGCTTCCACCTCTTCATTCTTTCTTGAGAGTGCATCTGCAACAACATTAAGCTTTCCTTTCTTGTAGATTATTTCAAAGTCATAACCCAACATCTTTGTGACCCATTTTTGCTGCTCTTCTGAAGATAGTCTTTGTTCCAAAAAGTGTTTAAGACTATCATGATCAGTTTTTACCTTGAAGTGTCTCCCCATTAGGTAAGTTCGCCATTTCTTTAGTGCATGTAGTATTGCTAACATTTCCTTCTCATAAATAGGTTTCTGTAAATACTTTCCTTTGATTCGACGACTTTCAAAAGCAATGGGTCTTCCTTCCTGCATTAAAACTGCACCAATTCCATTTCCTGAGGCATCACATTCCACAATAAAGGTTTTTGTGAAGTCTGGTGTAGCTAAGACCAGTGCTAGGCACATTGCCTCTTTAAGACGTTCAAAGGCCTTAGTTGCTTCAGGAGTCCATGAAAATGCATCTTTCTTCAATAATGTTGTTAGAGGTGCTGCTATTCTCCCATAATTCTTAACAAACTTGCGATAATACCCCGTTAACCCGAGAAATCCTCGTAACTTCTTTATGGTTGTGGGGACTTTCCATTCCTTAATGGCTTTAATTTTTTTAGGGTCTACTTTAACACCCTCGTGAGATACAATATGACCCAGATATTCCACCTCTTGTACTCCAAAGAAACATTTGGATTTTTTTGCATATAATTGTTTCTCCCGCAATAGTTTGAGCACCCTGTCAACATGTTCAACATGATCCTTCCAAGACCTGCTGTAGATTAGTATATCATCAAAAAATACTAGCACAAATTTTCTAAGGAAGGGTTTGAAAATGGAATTCATCAACCCTGAAATGTAGAAGGTGCATTGGTAAGGCCAAAAGGCATGACCAAAAATTCATAATGACCCTCATGAGTTCGAAATGCTGTTTTTGGAATATCTTCACTCTTCATTCTTATTTGATGATATCCCGTTGAAAATGCAGCAAGATGATGGAGCTTAGTGAAATGAAGTCGCCTTCACTAAGTGGGCCCGCAGGCAAATTCTCGCGCAAAGTCTATTTTTAGACTATGTCTATTTTTAGACATATGGAGCATGGTCCAGGGGTTGCAGTATGTTATTCTTGGAGTATTGGTCATGTTGGTAAAAATATATGGACCTCTATTTTTTGACCTATAGGTCGATGTCTATATTTAGACTGCCTATCCTAAAAATAGGGAAGTCAAATATTATTTACCCCTAATAATATTTGGACTCTAAACAACAGTTTACTCTCTTGGAGCACTTCAGTTCGAGCCTTGGAAGTGGCTCATGCATCTGACAGAGGAATTACGCTATTCCTAGGGTTTGGTGAGCACATGCATGGTTGACTTCAGTTAGGACTTCAGTGGCAGAAGTTTGGTGGAGTTAATGAGACATCTAGTGGAGTTGTGTTCGGTTTAATTTAGTTGAACTGGTTGAGATTAGTTTAACTAGCTAATCAACTAGTTATGAGTGGAGTGAATTAAATATTATTTAATTCATTAATTAGTAACTCATTATTCAACTCAAGAACACATTAGTTCACTACAGTGCATGGACAGTTCAGTGGAGACCAGTGAAAGAGGTAGATGAAAGGGTGGATTTAGCTAACAGTGGCGACATCAGTTGTGCATGAGATTTGCACCACACTTGGAGGAATTTCCCATGATGATTGCGCTGTCAAGCCAAGGAGATTCGAACCTTGGATCTCTATTTAGACATGCCTGGATTGCGCAATAGAGGCAAGGCAATTGGCGATGAGTTTTGAACCAGTGACTTGTTCAAAACCAAGCTAGTTTGTGTGTAACTTTATGAGATAGTACTAAGTACTTGTGAGGAGTATTGTACTGATTTTGTTACATGTTTTCTCCATTATAATATACACAATAGCTGCGGGGTTTTCAGCTATAAGCTTTCCCCATACATACTGTGTTAATGTGTATGATGAATTGATGTGCTATCGCTTGTTTTATTTCCGCATGTGTGATGATCTGAGTGGAAGAGATTATGTGTTGCATATAAATTCAAATTGTATGTGATCAGGATAGTCTCGGTGGATAATTAATCATTATTCAGCAAATTTCTACATCCTGAACGAAGATCCAACTTGGTAAACTAAATTGCTCCATGTAATTCATCCAATAATTCATCAATCACAGGAATGGGGAATTTGTCTTTAATGGTGAGCTTATTGAGCTCCCTATAATCTGGACACATTCGCCATGATCCATCCTTCTTGTGTACCAATACTACATGAGCAGAGAAATAACTTTGACTAGGTTGAATTATACCTGCCTCTAACATTTCTGCAATCATACGTTCAATTTCGCTCTTTTGGAAGTAAGGATATCTATAAGGCCTGATGTTTGGAGGAACACTTCCTGGAATCAAATGAATAGCATGATCATGATAACGAATAGGTGGGAGTCCTTTGGGAGTTTCAAACACCTTGGAATGATTGTCCAAGACTTGTTGGAGATCTGCAGAAATAGATGATTTTGATGTTGGAACTTCTAGTGAGCATAATTGTGCAATTACGCTTCGCTGTTCTTTCTTTAGAAGCTTTGTCATGACATTAGAGCTTATTATCCTTCCTGGCTTCCCCGCAATACCCCGTAATTCAACTTCCTTTCCTTCTGAAAAAAATTTCAAGAAAAGTTCTTGAAAATTAAAAGCTACCGTCCTCAAAGATTGTAACCATTGTACTCCTAGTACAACATCAGCACCTCCCATAGGAATGGCAAGCATTGGACTAGTCAATACATATTCCCCCATGGTTAGCTTGATATTATGGCATTTTCAGAGCAATTTATAGTTCCTCCATTTGCAACCATCACTTGACATTCTGGTGCTGGGTATAGGAAACAATTTAATTCCTTGGCTACCTTATAATGAATAAAATTATGGGTGCTACCCGAATCAATCAACACTATTACCCTTTTCTTTTTTATATGCCCTTCTATCTTGAGAGTTTGAGGAGTGGTAATTCCTGCCAGTGCATTACACGATATGGTCGGATTCATTTATTCCTCTTCTAGGGGTGGTTCCTGGTGTATATCCTCTTCTTGTTCATTTTCTTCTTCTTCTTCACAATCTATGTAAAATAATTTCTTCTCAGCACAATTATGACCTTTAGTGTATTTGCTATCACAACTGTAGCAAAGCCCTTTTGCTCTTTTTTCTTCCAATTTTTGTGGTGTTAACCTTGTAGGTTGTGGAAATCTAGGCGTAGCAACACTTCCTTCTTTATAGAATTGAGTGGTAGGCTTCCTTGTCGCCATAATTTTACATTCAACTTTTCTTGCCAACCTGAATGCCTTTTCTAATGAATCAGGTTCCAGAACGCGAACTTCATGTTGTATGTTATCCCTTAAAGTGCCTATGAAGAGATCAATCCTGTGTTCCTCTGGAATATCAGTTACCCTTATATTCAATTTTTGGAATTCCTCAATGTGCTACCCCACTAAACCCTTTTGTTTAAGATTTATCAATTGGCTAAAGAAGGTGTTGCTCTTTGTATCCTCATAATGTGCTATCATTTCCTCCGTAAAAATTGACCAAGTGACAATTTTTTTACGGGAGCAAAGCCATCGATACCATACAAATGTATTTTGTTCTAAATGTAAAGTTGCAATGCGTACCTTTTGTGTGTTTTGCACATTATGGAGATCAAAATATTGCTCCATCCGTAGTATCCATGTTACAGGATCCTTTCCATCAAACTTCCTCATATCCATTTTTGGAATATGGTGGTTCTTCCTGCCAACATTAGAGTTTATCAAATCACAATTAACATTGATTTTGTTCTCATCATGAGGTTCTTCTACTATCTTTTCACCATTAGGAAACATTTCTTGTATCAACTTTGTCAAACCTTCGATGTTTGTTTTTAGATCATTCTTCATGTTTTCCATCTTAGCTTCCATGCCAGCTTCCATGCCATCCATCTTAGCTTCCACGCCATCCATCTTCTCTTCCATGCCTTTCTTCAAAACTTCCATTTCATTTTTTGTTGCTCTTTGCGAGAGTGAAATTTGTTGCACTTGCTCTTGTAATTTTGATAGATCATGTTGCAATTCTTCATCTTCATGAGTCATAGTAAACCCTTCTGAAGGCTTAATGGGTGTTGAATTATTTTTACGAGGCATATTTTAGAACCCAATACTGATATGCCCTTGGAATCAATTCAAATTGATTCTTCAAACAAGACTTATGCAATTCGGAAAAAAAATACACACCTTTTTTTTTTTGCTTTTGAGAAGCTCGATATTGAAATTGTATTATCTCTGTAATTGAAAATATTTGATATCTAAAATTCAGCCCTGTAGTAGCCCTCTGAAGCTTCTTTCAAATGCAAGAGGTCTGACCTGATTTGGATTCTCCAAGAAAAAGTTGTGTCCAATCTCCCACAATGACCTAATTCTGGACTGGTTCAGTGGAGCGAACTTGTACGACTTTCCACGTGTCACTGTTTTGTCCTTAGTCTCTGAAATTGATAGCCAAGAAACTAAAGGCCGTGTAATTGCGACCAATTTTTACGGCACTCCAATCCAATCCCCAGAGAGAGAGTTATTGAACTTTTCCCACGATCACCTCTTTGAGATGAAATTCAGGAGCCTGAAAAAGCACTACCTTCCACAGATCATATCTCCAAAAATATTTCGAACCAAGCTCTGAAATTTTTTGACGAATTTACTCAGGATTTCAGCTTCGCACCATATGAATTTCAGATTCTGAACCTTCGTAGAAATTTTTTTATAGCGCAAATGCCACGATGACCTGTTTAGGAGCCTGAAAAAAGACTTGACTTCCACAGATCATATCTCCGAAAATATTGCGAACCAAACTCCGAAATTTTTATACAAGCTTCCTCAAGGGTACAATAATAAAAATAAGGGGGTTACACTAACAATAATAAGGGACTATACTAGTGATATAGGGACCTAACATGTCAATCATCATCACTTCACACCATATCATACATGACCCCTTCTACATATTATATTGAAAATCTTAGATATCTGAAATTCAGCCCCGTAGTAGCCCTCCTGCTTCTTTTTCAAACCAAAGGTCTGACCTAATTTGGATTCTCCAAGGAAAAGTTGTGTCCAATCTCCCACAATGACCTAATTCTCGACTGGTTCAGTAGAGCGAACTTGTACGACTTTCCACGTGTCACTGTTTTGTCATTTGTCTCTGAAATTGATAGCCAAGAAACTAAAGTCCGTGTACTTGCAACCAATTTTTACGGTACTCAAATTCACTGCCCAGAGAGAGATTTATTGAACTTTTCCCACGATCACCTCTTTGAGATGCAATTCTGGAGCCTACAAAAGCACTACCTTCCACAGATCATATCTCCGAAAATATTGCGAACCAAGCTCTGAAATATTTTGAAGAATTTCCTCAGGATTTTAGCTTCACACCATACGAATTTCAGATTCTGAACCTTTGTAGAAAAATTTTTATAGCGAAAATTCCACGATGACCTGTTTAGGAGCCCAAACCCCTCACTTCCGCATCATACCAAAAACTGGCCTCCCAAAATCTGAAATTTTACATGAAGACTTTCAAGATTTGGTCAGACCCTAAAAATATCAACTTCCGAAACTTAGTAGAAAAATGAGAAGAAAAATTCCATGATGACTTGTTTACAAATAAAACCCTAGAATCCAAAGCTCATATACCAAATGTTGTGTAACCAAATTCTCCAAAAAGAAGAAGAAAAGAGATATGAACGCCTTATAAATGAGCCACTTCGAGGGGGAAACCTCCTATCACATTACATGAATGAACAATTCTTGGATGATACAAACTACAAAACCTCCTTTCTATATATAGGAGTCCATGGGGCCACAATGTAATCCTAGTGGGCCAAAATGTAATCCTAGCTGACCTAACACACCAAGGGCACAATAATAACAAATGGGGTTGCATATAAAGAAATAATAACAATAAGGGGTTACACTAACAACAATAAGGGACTTTACCAGTAATAAAGGACCTAACACTAGCCATGGGGTAATATGTATTTAATAGTCCAATGCTTTCCATCCCAATGGGAGGTGCTGATGTTGTACTAGGAGTACAATGGTTACAATATTTGGGGACGGTAGCTTTTAATTTTCAAGAACTTTTCTTGAAATTTTTTTCGAAAGGAAAGGAAATTGAATTATGGGGTATCACAAGGAATCCAAGAAAGATAATAAGCTATAATTTCATGACAAATCTTTTGAATAAATAACAACATTTCGTAATTTCACAATTATGCTTACTAAAAGTTCCAACATCAAAATCATCTATTTCTCCAGATCTTCAAAAAGTCTTGGACAATCATTCCAAGGTGTTTGATACTCCCAAAGGACTCCCACCTATTCGTGATCATGATAATGCTATTCATTTTATTCCAAGAAGTGTTCCTCCAAAAATCAGGCCTTACAGATATCCTTATGTCCAAAAGAGTGAAATTAAACGTATGATTGCAGAAATGTTAGAGGTTGGTATAATTCAACCTAGTCAAAGTTCTTTCTCTGCTCTAGTAGTATTGGTGCACAAGAAATATGGATCATGGCGCATGTTTCTGGATTATAGGGAGCTCAATAAGATCACTATTAAAGATAAATTTCCCATTCCTGTGATAGATGAATTATTGGATGAATTACATGGAGCAATTTATTTTACCAAGTTGGATATTCATTTAGGATATCATCAAATTAGAATGAAGACTGAAGATATTATGAAAACATCATTTTGAATTCATGAGGGTAATTATGAATTTTTGGTCATGCCTTTAGGCCTTACCAATGCACCTTCTATATTTCAACGGTTAATGAATTCCATTTTCAAACCCTTCCTTAGAAAATTTGTGCCAGTATTTTTTGATGATATACTAATCTACAACAGGTCTTGGAAGGATCATGTTCAACATGTTTACGGGGTGCTCAAACTATTGGAGGAGAAACAATTATATGCAAAACATCCAAATGTTTCTTTGGATTACAAGAGGTGGAATATCTGGGTCATATTGTATCTCATGAGGTTGTTAAGGTATACCATAACAAAATTAAAGCCATTAAGGAATGGAAAGTCTCCACAACCATAACACAGTTTCGCAGATTTCTCAGGTTAACAGGGTATTATCGCAAAAATTTTAAGAATTATGGGAGAATAACAGCACCTCTAACAACATTATTGAAGAAAGATGCATTTTCATGGACTCCTGAAGCAACTAAGGCCTTTATTGTGGAATGTGATGCCTCAATAAATGGAATTGGTGTTTTTTTAACACAAGAAGGAAGACCCATTGCTTTTGAAAGTTGTTAAATCAAAGGAAATTATTTACAAAATGTTATTTAAGAGAAGGAAATGTTGGAAATACAACATGCACTAAAGAAATGGAGACCTTACCTAATGGGAAGACACTTGAAGGTAAAAACTGATCGTGATAGTTTTAAACACTTTTTGGAACAAAGACTATCTTCAGAAGAGTAGCATAAATGGGTCACAAAGATGTTAGGTTATGACTTTGAAATCGTCTACAAAAAAGGGAAGCTAAATTTTGTGGTAGATTCACTCTCAAGAAAGGATGAAGAGGTGTAAGCATTGCTTTGTGAAATTGAAATTATCCAACCAAATTGGATAACCAAAGCAAGGGATGAATGGAAGAAGGACGAAGAAGTTTGGACTCTCAGTCAAAAGTTGTAGTAAGATCCTAGTTGATCAGATACATTTAGTTGGAAAAATGATTCCTTGTGGTACAAAGATCGCTTATATATTTTCAAGAATTCCCAACTAAAACCAAAGATTCTTTTGGAATTGCACACTTCTCCTTTAGGAGGACACTCAGGATTTTTAAAAACTTACTACAGGGTGAAGAAAGAATTTTTTTGGGATGGCCTTAAATTTGATATTCAAAAGTTGTGTTGGAATGTTTGGTTTTCCAGCAAAATAAAGTTGAGACAATTAAGACCCTGGGTCTTCTACAACATTTATCCATTCCAAGTCAACGTTGGGAGGAGATTTCAATGGATTTTATCACAGGTTTACATAAGTCCGAAGAAAGGAGTGTCATCAGGGTGGCAGTTGATAGACTTACCAAGTATGCACACTTTTGTGCATTATCTCATCCATTTAAAGTGAGTATAGTTGCTACTACTGCATTTATGGAAACAATTCAAAAGCTACATGGAAACCCGAAGATTATTGTAAGTGACAGAGATCCCATTTTTACAAGAAATTTTTGGACAGAATTATTTTCTTGTTTGGGTACTCAACTAGCTCACAACTCATCTTATCATCCTCAACCTGATGGTAAAACAGAGATAGTAAATAAATGTTTGGAAGGATATTTTCGTTGTTTTGTATCTGATAAGAAAGCACAATGGGTCAAGTGGTTACCTCTCGCTGAATGGTGGTATAACACTTCCTTCCATACTGCAGCAAAAATGACCCCATTTATGGCACTTTATGGATATCATCCACCATCCATCACATCTTGTTTAAGGGAAAATGCTAGGGTTCAAGTAGTGGAGGATCACATCGAGCATCAACAAGAAGTTCTCCAACTCTTAAAGGATAACCTAAATTTTGGCACAAAATCGAATGAAACAACAGGAAAATCAACATCACAGTGAGAGAAGTTTTGATGTGGGAGACTAGGTATTTTTACGGATACAACCAGACAAACAAATGTCCCTCAAGCAAGCTAAGAAGGATAATAAATTATCGCCAAAGTACTATGGTCCTTACAAGGTTTTGCAAAATATTGGTACTATGGAATACAAATTGGAGCTTCTTGATTCTTCGCAAGTGCATCTAGTTTTCCATGTTTCATGTTTAAAAAAGGTTATAGAGGACAAAATTCGAGTTCAAACAATATTTCCAGAACTTGATGAGGAAGGAAAAACCATATTGGAACCTGAAGCAGTCACAGAAACAAGAACTCGACAACTACGAAATTGATCAATTTCAGAGTATCTCATCAAATGGAAGAACATACCCACTGAAGATTCTACATGGGAGAATGAGAATTTTATACAAAAGAACCCGGAGCTACTCAAGCATTGAGGACAACACTTTTTTGAAGGAGAGGAGCATGTTAGGTCCCTATATTACTAGTATGGTCCCTTATTGTTGTTAGTGTAACCCCCTTATTGTTATTGTTGTACCCCTGTAAGCCCCATATTTTTATTATTGTGCCCTTAAATTATTATTGTTAGGTCGGATAGGATTACATTGTGGCCCCATGTACTCCTATATATAGAAAGGAGGTTTTGTCATTTGTATCATCCAATAATTGTTCGTTTATGTAATGTATTAGAGGTTTCCCCCTCAAAGTGGCTGATTTCTAAGGCGTTGATCTCTCTTTTATTAAATTTTTGGAGCTGGTTTCACAACAGTATGGAAATAATGGTTGTCATAGCTTTGCATTTATTTCTTCGAAAGTCATGCAGTTCATCTATGTAATTAAACAATGACACATTATATCAACTAGAGGTTGAATGGAGGATATTATATTATGAATAGAGGTTTAAAATCAAATATAAAATGAATTTGATAGAGAAGGAAGCCATATAAACAACAAGTATTAGAGAAAAAGAGTGGGGAGTCACCAATCTTCAATGTGATATTTTTTGGAAGGGAGTCCGAAAATCCACTATATGTGTAAGTTACTACTACTTTCACAAGTGATTATAAAGTATTATAAAATGAAACAAAAAAACATACAACAACAAACAACATTAACAATGAAAGAATGAGTATTTAAAACAAGAACACAATAGGAGTAAAATGGGAAGCAAGGAATTATTTATTGATAATGAAGGAATCCAATAACATATGTGCTAGAGACATAATACAAGATATGGGACTGGTAAACCCTTTGGTATATCTTAGAGGAGGGTCCCCTTTTTATCTCTTTGCAGGAGGTTTCTCTCCCAAAATTTTTGAATATCACAAATGTTGGAGGTCCAAAATTTCCAAAGGAATTATAGAATTGAGTGATAATTTGGCTAACATAAATTTTCACTTCTCTTCTTGTCCAAGTAATTGCATTTGTAGTGATATTTATAAGACAAGTTCATGTATGTCCCAATCTTATCCGCTTAATGAGTTTTGATCCTTGCGTGGACTTCTCATGCTTCAGGAGACATGAGAAGTCCTTCAGGGACTTTGATCCTCTCTTCAAGTGTGTAGGAGCTCAAGGTTGAGCACTCTGACCTATGTACTTACACCTTAACAAAACTAATCATGGTTTCTTGCATGATATTAAAATTTTCATTTTTTATAGATTTTTTCAGTTAAATAAATAGTCACATGGCTTCGTGAAATTTTGAAATGGTGGCTTTGTGTAGTTTAAATAAAATTTGATTTGTGGCAGTTGACCAAATACATTTGTGTGACCGATTAATAGCTTTTAGGAACCTTTTATTTTATTTATTTCTTGAAATTTTCAATTTTTTATTGAATATTATATTGTTTTCATACATCTTGATACTTGAAGAGTGTAACAAGTGGAGGAATTAGCTCACAGAACCATTTTTACCAACGAGATCCCTGTTTGGAGAATTCAGGTCTAAAATATTCTAGGAGCCATTTGAGGCATTAAATGAAAGATTGGGGATATAAATGTTCTTATTGATTGTCACACAATTTTTTTATTCCACACACAAACATTTCCAATCGCACAAGAATAACCCAAATCAAATTCCACATGAAAATGTTATGCCACTCAGAAGTTGACCTTCCTATTTTGGCCACAATAATTCGAGAGGATGCCATGTCATCCCCCATTATTCATGAAAAAGGAGCAAGCCATTTGATCATGATGAAGAAGACTCTATAATTTTCCATACTATAACTTTGGTTAACGGTTGAGGGAGTCAAATCCAACCACTAGAAGGCTATCAAGATGTGTTATAATTGGGCCACTAGGAGGAAAATGGGTTCCATTATTTTCATGTTCATTTGTTCTATAGATGAGCATTGTATTTAAGATGTATAGGAGGATATAACTTAGAGGGGATTTGTGCATTTTATTATCGCATAAGACAAAATCCTTTCTTATTTATACTCGCATCCTTTTCTATTCCAAGTAAGAGAGTAAAGAAACCTCATTGTCTAGCTGGGTTTTATCCCAAAAGGGTTTCCTAGGTTATATCTTGTGTGAGATTGTGGTTTGTGATTTTTAACCCATTGTTCTCTATTTTTTTCATAATTATAATTTGCATTCATACACAAAAACAATATTTTATAGATCCATAAATCTAAAGAGAAATAAACTCTCATAATGTAGATTTTAGATTTAAGTATAATTTTATAAGATTTATTGCGATGAAATTTCTAGCATAATATACATGAAAGTTTATGGATTTTTTTCTTGAAATCCCTCACATATTTATATGAGCATTTTTTAGATGATAACAAGTAGCAAATAGGATATGTAATATTCCCATTTAGGCCAAGCCTATGGGAATATCTTATTTTTCCTTATTTTATCTTGCATTTCATGTTTATGAATAAAATATGAAGGAGGACATGTAAAACTCCTAAAAACCATGAATAAATCAATGCCCATGTAAACAGAGACATATCTAGGCCATGTAAATAATATCTTGCAGGTGTGAATGAGCTTAAATCACAAGACTGGGTCAACCATGACCAAATCAACAACGCACTCTAGGTGCAATAAACCTCATGGATACACAATGCAGTTCTAGATGGAGGCTCCGCATGTGAAAGGAGTTAACTCATTGAGGTGGTTTAGGGTTTGACAAGGCAATCATCCTATAAAAGAAGGAGGAGGACAAAAAAAGAAGGTTGTTGATGTTATTATTTTCTGAAGGTTTTGTCTATTGAGACACACCTATGTTGGGGTTTCCTGTTTAGGAACTCCCACCTCCTTCCTTGAGCAGCTCTTGGAGGAAAGTAATATGTAGATTGAATCATTACAAGTTATTCATCAATATGTGAAACATAAGTTTGATTTGTATAGATTGAACCATTACAAGTTATTCATCAATAAGTGAAACATAAGTTTGACTTGTATAAATGATCCCATTTGATATTACCCAAGCATCTAGATAGTAATGCAAATAGAAAAGGACATGTTTTACATACTATTACTTTAAGCTTATCATGCTTAATGTGTCCTTCATTGTTTATATATAAATTAAACAAAAAGAAATTTCACCTATGATTTTTTTTTTAATGATTGATTTTACATCAATTAAACTATCTCATTGAGTGTTTTGGATTTGTAAAATTGCAATCTAAACTACAATATTATTTTTTTATATCTAAATTCTGGAAAAACATATCAAATATTAACAACAAAACCCACCCGGATTGTAATAATTAAATAAAATATTAACCACCTTCCACCATACTCCTTTTAACAAAATTTATGCTTGATCCATTGATTATTTTCCTATGCCATTTATTATTTAAATTATGATAGGCTTTTTTATATTTTGAGATCCATTTAATCATTTATAAGGTAACTATTATATTGGATTTGGTTGTTATATATTTTCTTCATCTTTTTATTTTTTTCCTAATGAAAAATCACAACTTTATTCATTGATCTAGACTTATGCCGAAACACAATAAAATACAGAAATAAACATAAATGCAGAGATGAAATAGAAGTAGAACTTAATTTCATTAATATCAAACAACTGAAATATGCTTATAAACTGAATGGAAATGAACTAGCTCAGGTGATGGTATCTTGAATCTGAGAAGAGATGTGGTTGCTACATGCCTCTGAACTGTGTTACAATGAGGAACACAAGCCTTTTTGTTATTGAACAACGTGGGAAAACCCTAAACAACCAAAACACTAATCCTAGGAGATGGAATACCAAGGGTTTGTGGGCCCTGTTCGGGTTAGTTGGGTAGCCAACTTCCTAGGGTCGCAACTTGGTCATATTATCTCCGTTTGGCGCATACAATATATCATCGGAAAGATATATCCAAGTACTACAATATTTTTCGAAGTCCCTTGCCTAAGGCTATGGGCCTACTGAGGACCTCAAAAAGACGTTGTTTGAAGGTTCAGTACTCGAAAAACTGCTAAAAATAGTAAATGTTGCTATAAGCAAGGAATATGATGAAACTGAATGTAGGTCTACGTGGAATAGGTGGGTGGCCACCAATATCAACTTAGACCATTTATAATGAAAAAAATTACATATTGTAGATGCTAAAAAGCATATGCGAAAAATAATCAATCTTGGAATCCTATATAAAATACAACTCATCAATGCATTAATAAAACACTACTCCCTTCTACCTTTCTATTTTTCCACTTTCCTCCAATCATTAGAGTTAGGAGTGGCAGATACAATATACATTTTAGTTTTTGTTACATTTGGAGGAGATTCTTTATCAGAATCTTAACTTTCTCATGCATGAATGATTTTTGTACCACTAATTTATTTTTCAGAGGGAATTTTCACTACCTGCTTCTGTTGTATGGAAGGAATGGGGACTATTGAAAAAATATGTTCTTCGTCATTCTTCAGCATGGATTGCTGAGGCTTCTGGACATTGTCGTTGGTAGTTTTTTTTCTAGGATTTCTACCTCCTTCGCTTCAACCTCATGGGGAAATTGTTTTTTCCATCCTTTCGGTTTTGAATCTTGTCACTTTTTCTTTTTTAGATCTGTTTTTTTCTTGTGGAAACGTGTTTTGAAGGTGACCAATTTGTAATCAAATTTGAAGGATTCAACACTATTTCAGCAATTTTGTACAACAATTAAAGGCTCCACGATTTTCGAGGCAGTACTCTGTTAGTCATCAGTATTTTTCACTATCTTTGGATGACTAAAGGGTGTTTATAGATTTCTGAAAAAAAAAATTGCTTGAATATTGTGAGTTTCAGAAATCTCATTGCCTTCATTATCGTTATAGAAACTTTTTCACTACTTTATCAGTTCGACATTTCATGCTTACTCTGTCACTCCTAAAAACTCCTTATTAAGCTTATACCTCTCATTTTCACCCTCCTTTCCTGCCTATAACCTCATTGCCTCATTTTTCCCTTCCAATAGACTCCATCCTCCATATAGGGTTTTCCTATAGCTAATTCATTCCCTTTTTTCCTCAGGTTCCTCAAGCATTGATGGTCTCAAAACTATCTCTATAGGCTCTTTAGATAAATCAAGTACATTGGATTTTGGATCTTCAATACAACACTTTTTACAATACTTTGTTTTTCACTTAAAAACCTCCAAGTCAAATCCCAGTCAAAGTCAAGTCAAAGGACCCTCCCACTAGGTCATCAAGGTTTACATTTCTTAAGGTCGTCCTTGGATGTTTCAGGCACTGCTTTTCCTTTGCTAGAATTTGGCTCAGACGTAATAGAATGTCAAGACATGGTTATTCAAGAAGGACCTAAAATATTTCCAAAGAAGATTACCTTGTCAGTTCAAAGTCTGCAAATGAGAAAAATGAATAGAGTTTAGCACTTTTGCAGGAGTGTTGAAGGATTTTTCAAAAGAACGTATTGATGAGGTGGATTGTCTATTCCTGAATGAAAAAAACTTACAGCAAAGGAATGGAAAACAACTTGGTCCTGTAAAGAATTAGGGTTTATACACTTGATGGTCCAGTTGAGTGCCAAAGCAGTGACCACTTGTAGAAAGTCTATCAGAAAAGATTGATGAAATAAGGAAAAAGGTGAGGTGAACAGGACATAAATGAATGGACATGAAAGGGCTATAGATAACTTAGAAGACAACACTGATGATTTCTGTAAAAGCACTCTAGACACCTAGGGTTTTGGGAAAGTGGCCAAAGAAGGTAAAATGATAAGTTGAACTCCATGGTGGAATAAAAAGAGGATTTTGAAGATGCTACTGTATGTTTGAATCCCAAAGTGTCAAAATGAAAATGTCAAGTCAAAAGGAGCCAAGAAGAGTCAATTTAATGACTTAAGCAAACCTGCAAGCAAAAGTGTAAATAATATCAGTTAAGAAAGGAAAAATGACTTTAAAACATTAGAAAGTGAGTTTATAAAGATAAATCAAACTTCCATTTGCCTATAAAGCCCATCTAACACTTCAATAGATTTATTATCACCTTTCAAAAAATCAAGAGCACTCAAGAGAGAAAAATATGTGAGTTTCCTAAGTGAATTTGGGCAAAGTCTTTTGGCACTGCGTGATCAAACTGGTGCTGCGTACTTGGCTTTTCTCCTTCGTTAAATTTATGAAGGCAATGCATGCCTGGAAGGTGGTGTTTCACGCTGGGGAAGGCATTGTGATCTTGCCCGACAAGCCTATGAAGAAAACCCTTCGCGCTGCACACCGATCCTTGGCGCTGCGCCCTCAGCATTGGCATTGCGCCCTTGGCCAAGAAGGGTTTCTAAGCCCTCCAACCATTCAAACCACTTCAAAACCCTTTCAAGTTTCCTCCAAAGTCATTTAAAGAACTGCGAAGAGGTAAGTACCTGATATACACTCATATTCAATATATTTTGGTGATTTCTTGATGAATGGAATGAAACCCTAATTAAAACTTGAGTTTCAAGTTGGAGATCACTGTTTAAACCTCATTTCATCTTCCTAGACAGAGTGTCAGTGATAGAAAGGTAATTGCACAGCTGGAGGGTTGTCATTGAGTTGTTTTAACTTCTCACTCATTCCCATACACCTATACCCTCAATCACTCATCCCATTCACTTGCAAAGCTACCTTTTCATTACCATCCCTTCATCTCATTTCCATTTACACTCCGGGTTTTGTAAAAGCAGAGTTCACAATGTCTGAGGGTGAAGACAATGGTGGTGAAGCCAAAATTCCAAGGAGGCATGATCATAAACAAGGCAAGATAAATATATTTGAACCCCTTTGTACAAGAGAACTCATGGCATCTCCCCTTACTATTTCTTATTTCAAACATGTAGGTTTCTATGAATTTTGTGAAAAGTTGCAGCAGGTGCAAAACCACCTTGAGCTAACTAGACTATTTATCATTAACTTGCATGAAAAACAAGTTAATCTTGCAGGGGTCACCTTTAAATTGTCTACAAATGCCATTTCCAATGCCACATGCATACCTAGTGTAGGGGAGAAATGGTTCAAGCAAGCTAACCTTGACATGAGTTACTTTGAGCCATACCTTAAGCCCGGGTATAAATACCACAACAAATCCATCTTTCCTTTCTCTCACTTGCTTCATAGATATGCACCTATGATGAAGATTATCATGAAGTATTTCAAATGTGAGGGAAGGTTCTCCCGTCTTTACTCATACCACATCAGGCTTCTTATGCATTTTACTAGAGTAATGATGTTGCACATACCCTATTACCTTTACTAAAGCATTGATAAAATGACATACATAGTGCAAAAGAGAAACTACCCTCAGTAGATGCAAAGCCTTTTCCATCTCTCACTTATCAAAATGGTGGTTATGCACCAACTACAACAGAAATTCAACCCATGGGAGACCTTCATTTCCAATGAAGTGTTCACTACTCTGCAAGGCCATCATCAACAAGATATACCTTCCTCATCTCATCTTCCCATTCCTACTTCTCCATCACTTCATATTGTCCCTACATCTCTACTCACTCACACTCTTTCACCCCATGATGACACTCCCACGTCCCCATCCACTCACATTCCTTCACCTCATGATGATCCTCCTTATTCACCTTCCCACAAACCTTCACCCTCATCTCATGACACCACAACAATAGTGATGAGGGCAGTGAGACAGATGACACTAATATGGTTGACATAGAGCCTTTTCCTTTGACCTATCAAAGAGATCATAGGAAGTTGTTTTCTCCACAAATTATGTAAGGGGCCCTATCTTCATCATCAACAAAATAGCTTGACAAAGGTAAGGAAACGGTCATTGTTGAAGAAGAGGAAGACAAGCATGAAATTAAGCAAGAGTTTCAGCTAATTCACCTTGACAGTGAGAATGAGTATGAGGAGAGGATCACAAACATGCTGCTCAAGAAAAAGGATGCCTAGATTAGGGAGCTACAAAAAAATATTAGTAGGGAAAAAAATGTGATCAACTTCCTTGACATAGAAAACCAGCAGTTAGAGACAGAGAAGGCCATCAGTGAGGTCAGAGCTATTAGAGCTCGGAAAGAGGCTGGAAAATCCAAGGCTAAGTTATATGAGACCTTGGGAATTATTGATGACAATGAAGATGAGGAATAACAACTTCCTAAGAAGAGGCCAAGGAAAATTGGGTTGAAGAAGGACTTAGCTTGGGAAAGAGAGAAAGAGATAGAGTTGGCAGAGCAGCTCACTCCAAGTGAGCTGCTTGCCATGGAAATCAATTATGATAGAGAATATTGGCTAGAAAGAGCTAATATACACCTAGAGGATCAGCTTGAGAAGGCAAAAAGAAACATTGGCCTTCAGAAGAAGATGGCAAGGCATTATGATTTAAGAAACAAGATTGCAAGGGCCAAGCTCAAAAGAGCCCTTGCAAAGATTCAAGCCCTAAGTGACACAAAGGAGAATGAGAAACTTGACATCCTTGCTTATGTATCCCTCCAATCCTCCCAAACATTATCAACAAGGTAAAATTCATTTTTAGCATCTTTTTGCATTTTTTAGTTTTTGACTGTTTGGCCAGCAGAAAAAAGGACCAAACGAACAACGCCACTGGCACTGCGCTCTTTTTTGGGGCTCTCAATTGAGGAAAGGTTTACATTTTCATGTTTCTCATGCCTAACACATCATCCACGGAACATTTCAGCTTATTTGGAATACAATTGGTCCCTCAAAAGGGCAAAAACCATCAAAAAACACCTTTCTGCCATATGTTCAGCTCTGGCAATGTGCCCTCAGCAGTCTTGGGAGAATGGATTTTTGAGGAGTTAAATGGACTCCATTCTGAAAAATAAAGGCATATTTGGAAACTAGTCAGGATAGGCTTTCCAATGAGCTATTATGGAGCTCATTTTGACATCGGGAAGGCCTCCAAATCTCAGCCGTAAAAAAAAAAAAGAAATGTTTCCAGTTTTGGTGCTACGTCCTTGGCCTGGCACTGCGCCTTCGCCAAAAATTCAAAAAAATACACAAGAAGTTATTAAAAAATATGTTTTGAGGTTTTAAAGGACAAATATCTGTAAAATTAGCTGAGGAGTTATGTTAGAAGTTATTTTTTCATTTATTTAGATTGGGATATTTGTGCCTTTGCCCTTGCATGGTCTCAATGGTCAAATGCATTTATGATGTAATTAATGACTTCTAAAACCCTAGCTAGGGTTTGCTTCACCATTTTGGCAGTTAAATACTGCATGCAAGCCTCATTGTGATTGTTGGTTGATTGTTGAGTTCAATATCATAGACTTAGAGTTTAGAAGAAATTGGCTTTGGAGTTGTGTGAATGTTTTGATTTGAATGGCAATGGAGCAAGCACATTTGCAGGATTCATGAACATGGTTAATGGTGATGTTTTTCTAATTTAGCACTTTTCTTCTTATGTTTTCATATTGTTTCATATTTTCTCATTCAATAGAGAAGGAATTTTAGGTTAACATATTATGTTAGAGGCACCTTAAGTCTATTTTCCTTCTATTGCTTATATGTTTTCCTCTGCTAGGTCTAATTGGAGAATTATTGATTTCTCTTTAGTTCCACTTAGCTTGTTGTCTTAAGAATGATTTAATGGATTCAAGCCCAAGAATTTTATGGTATTCCCTATCCTTTGGTGTGGCTTAAACATTGTTCTTAAGGCCTTTTCTTTGAATTTTACTAATTAGGTCACTGTAGAAGAGGTTTATGTTTTTCCCTGTCCTTTAGTCCATCTTAAATAGTCTCTTTGAAGGTATTTTATAGTTTTATTAAGGAATTTAGGAGTACCCCGCTCTTTAATCATTACTAATGTGTTATCTTACATTTTTTATTTCTCTGAAGATGAATAACTAGAGAATTTAGGAGTTCCCTGCTCTCTAGGGTTTATTGGATTGTTGTTTTTAAGGTTTACTTGGTCAAGTTTTACCAGAGAAGCTTATGTTGTGCCCTGTCCTTTGGTTATTTCTTAAGCATAGTGATCTTTAAGGCCCTTCTTGTTATGATATTTTTTAAAGGATTCTTAATTTCCCTTTAAACCTACTATGTTCACAAATTTAATGTTCATTTCACTCACATAAGCTAATAATATCCATTTGGCTTTGTTAACTTTCCCTATGAAACACCCTTGATTCATTGTTGTCTTTTCAAGCCTTTCACAGACCCCATAGCCCAATGGTTTGAACCTCTCTTACTCTATAGGTTCTACTTGACAACATACCCAACCAAACCAAACAAAACAAAGAAACCATATCAATTTAACTAGCCTAAAATCAACATCCTAAAACACATACAAGTCACACCTTTATACAAATAGAGAGATAGCCCTCTCTGAGTCCAGGAAGGCTAGGTCCTAGGACTCCAAATTTGGTTTGATGTTACCCTTATCTATTTGGCCATTACCAATCTGCCAAATTACAGGGACCTAAATAATGGCGACTCCGGTGGGGACTAAGTAAGTAACATCTTGAACACTTCTTCAAAACTTAAAAATCCCCTGTCAAACATAGATAAATCAACTGTTATCTAACAAAGCTATCTGGTTGATTTTCCATACTAGAACCATGGTGAACATACTAGGGAACACTCATTAAAATCTTAGTGTTACATAAAGAACTCAGAAAACTGAAAAATATCTCTAGATTGGTATTCAATTGTTGATGGTGGACAACAAACAAATCTTCAAAATAATTAGAATCATCCACCTGGTGACTCCACTATCTCTCCATTAGACCTAGTGACTCCACTGTTTCTCACAGACTCCCCTGGTAATGTACTAACCAAACCTAATAGAAGAAAGCCCAATCACTCACTCTGTAAATCCGGTATTCATACAGATTGGTTTTGTTTTAGAATTCTTATAAACTTTCAGCCTCTCTATGTTGTGGGTATGAAATCTAGCTTCACAAAGAATTAGCACCAGATCTCACCCTGACCCAAACCCTCCTACTATAGTTGATGACCCAGAAAGAATCCTAAGAAAAACTTCTAAGACTGAAGACTCAACTATTGTTAGACCAATTCACAAAGCAAGCTTTGTCCCTGAAAACCTTACGTCCTTGTAAGATACCCAATTTGACTTACACCATAGAAGAAACCTATTCAGAACTAAGTCTCAAAATTGGATAGATTAGACAAACCTTGAGCCTACAAACTTACATTAGCCTCCAACACTTTGACTGATTTCGATGCAAGTCTGCTCAATCTCATCTATCTAGTCCAAGTACATCTGATACCCCCACTCATACACCCATGGTGCAAACCACTCCATTTCATCCTCCACCCCTGCTCATAAACCCTCCTCTTGTAAATCCTCCTTGGGTTCCATTACCTCCTATCATGGCAGCATGGTATGCCCCCCTGGTACTACGACAACCTTTACTGCCTATGCCACAGGACTACCAATCTAAAACTCCTCACTTTACTGGAGCTGATTCTACAACTGCCCAACAACATGTAGACAAGATGAATGATGCATTTCACTACCAATAAATAGAAGAGGAGACTATAAAAATTAGAATTTTTGCCCAAAGTTTAGGAGGAGAAGCAAATAAATCGTTCAAAAACATAACTCCTAACAACATTCATGACCTCCCTTCCCTTTATCAAACATTCATAAACAAGTGGGAGAGTAAGAAAAATCCTCTTCAAATCCTATTATAGTATGAAAAACTTAAAATGAATGTTGGGGAAAGTGTCCAAGACTACTACACTAGGTTCAATGGTGTATACAATGCACTCCCTCCCCACATGAAACCCCTACAAGGCCTAGCCTTAGTAAAACTTGCGGATGGATTTGATCCAGACATGTCTTATCAATTAAGAGAAAGAGATCTCCTTACCTTAAAAGGAATGCAAAGGGGAGCAGTAAGTGTAGACGCCAACCTAAATGATAAAAGGGTTAGATTAAGAGTAGAGAAGAAGGTTACATACAAAGAGGAAAATATGGCCTCCACATCTGATGCTAAAATTGACAGTCTAGTTAGGACAATGGAAAGGATGATGGAGAGAATCGACTTGACTGAAAGAGCACCTCCTAGGGAAAACCAAAAAAACCCTCAAAATAGAAACAGGAACCAAAACTTCAGAAGGGACCCTCCCCAAATAAGACAAAGAGAAAATGACCAGAAAATCAGGCCTCCTTTCCAAGAAAACTATGTAGATGAAGAGGAGAGAGAGATTGAGGAGCCAGAAGAAAATCATGTCAATCTAATAGACTCCAATAATGAGGATGTTGTTTTTATCACAGAAGAGGAACAGGGTCTGTTTTCCTCAAACCAAACTGAAAGAACTTATGAGGATTCTGAAGAATACAAACTAGGGTTTGAAAATTCCATCATGGAGGTTCATAGGCAGTATGACCTCAGAAGTGGGAAAACACAAGGCATCCCTAAGAGGAACAAATCAGAATTTTCTACTAGGAAGAAAATATAAAATACAAACACCATAGCTAAGAATGCTGATCAAATCAAAAACAAAATCAGCCAACATAATGGTGACCAAATCTACCCTAGTACATCAACTAGTGGCTTTGAAAAAACTTCTTAAATTAACATTCCAAATAAAACTCAGCACGCTGACATTGCTGAAAAGACCATGTATGATAAAACTGATGTAAATATGCCAAGAACACAAACTCCAATCAGTATTGAGGGAGAAATTGCCAAAATCAAAATAGCCATACCCCTTACTGAACTGGCGACTCAAGATGTGTATAGATCTTGAATTTTGAAAGCTTTAAACATACGAAATGACACCTATACTCTAAATCTCGCTGATGACAAGCCTGAATTGTTGTTTGGACCAGAGGTAGAGGGAAAATTCCAAGAGGGAGTTGTCCCTCCATTCTATTTCAGTTTAAACATCCATGACAAAATCCTACACAATGCCATGCTAGACTTTAGTGCCTCACATAACCTTATGCCAAAGGAAGTGACGAAGAGATTAGGCCTCGAAATAACCAAGCCATACAAAGAATTATACTCTTTTGATTCAAGTAGAGTTAAATGTCTGGGTTTAATCTCTCTGTCGACACAAATACTAGCTAAGAGCCTAGTCATGGACATTGTAGTGGTTGACATTCCCCCGAAGTATGGCATGCTTTTATCTATAACATGGGGAGCCAAACTCCAAGGAAACCTCCAAATGGACATGAAATATGCTACCTTTCTAGTATTTAACCAAACAAGAATACTATACAGAGAATCTCACATGAAATACATGGTCAACAACCAAGATAGGCCAAACAACACCCCTCTCTATTCTATCCATTCAAGCCTTGACTCATTTATCTTGTACAATGAAGATGACTGTAGGGGAGGCATGCTATGAACCCTCACCATATGAATAGTGAGTGACTCTGTCCCTTTACTTACGAGCATACTTTCCATCCGTTATTTACTAAATTTACTGCTTCATCCTCACATAGAGCACTAGACGTAGCATCACATACAACACCTCACAGAGTTTGGATTGGTATGTGCTTCCGTTATCAGCCTATCGAGAGAGTTAAGAGGCAAGTTGAAAGGAAGATATACGGCTTATATCGTTCAAATAGTATCCAATGTAGCGATGAAATAACGTATATAACAGATCTAGTAATGTCTCTAATCATATGGCCACTATATATTCTTCCTTCTCTGCCAAAATGGTACCATTCCTTGCTATTAGTGAGCAAGTAAATGAAAAAGAGGAAGAGCAAGACCTGTCAGAACATTCAAACCAAACACAAAATGAAGAACATGATAGCCAAAACCCTAGCAGCCATGAACAATAACATAATGGTGAATCTAAAATTGAAAAACTTTGGAACATGAGCTTTGATGGATCTTGTGGCAAAGCTGGTTTAGGAGCAGGTCTTTGGATACACAACACTAATCAAGGTCATTCTTAAAAGCTGTATTTTCATTGTACAAACAATATTGCAGAGTATGAAGCTCTTCTCTTAGGGTTACAAATGCTGAATAGTATAGGAGCTAAGAGGATCTATGTTCTAGGGGATTCTGAGCTAATCATTAAGCAAATCAAAGGAGAATATTCAGCCAAAAATCCTAGGCTAAGAGAATATAGAAATGTTGCCTTAGACCTCCTAAAGACATTTGAAAAATATGAACTTACCTCTGTCCCAAGAACTCAAAACAACCTTTGTTGCCAACACTTGCCAAGTACCTCATGCCAATGAACAATACATAGTGAAGGTCAAGTATAGACCAACAGTTCCTGATAACATATATTATTGGCAATTATTTGAAAATGAAAAATAGATTAAAGACTTCTTGCAGCCAAAAACCAAGTTTGAAATGCTAAAATCAAACTCAGATCATCAAGAGGACTGCCTTGTTGAGGAACAAACACAAAAAATAGGGCTATCTTGTACTGGTAATATAAATATGCTAGAACACCCTCTTGAGGAAGAATTGGTTGAAGATTTAGACAAAAGGGACCTTGAGGTATTGCAATGCAAAGATAACTTATTTCCAAGAGGACTTGCCCCCTTAGAATAATTGTTTGATTTCAACGATGTTGCTGGAAAGCCTAAGATGGAATATACCGAAACTAATGTATAAGAATGCAACATAGGTAGTGAAGAAGAACCTAAAATGATAAAGTTGTCCAAAACATTGCCACTCCTTATAAAATAGAAATAAATTTATTTGTTCAAAGAGTTCACGGATTTGTTTGCATGGGGCTATGAGGATTTGAAGTCCTATGACACAAACATCATTCAGCACAAGATCCCTCTCAAGGAAAACCAAAAACCATTCAAGTAGAAATTGCGTAGGATAAACCCTATCCTAATGCCTCTAGTTGAGAAAGAAATCAAAATGATGTATGATGTTGGAATAATAGTCCCACTGAGGTACTCAAAATGGGTCTCAAACCTTGTGTCAGTGAGGAAGAAGACAGGAGAAATTAGGTTGTGCATAGACTTTAGAAATTTGAACAAATCCTCTCTAAAAGACAACTACCCTTTACCTAAGATGAATCATATACTGCAAAGGGTAGTGGGATAAAAAAGAATATCATTTCTTGATGGTTTTTCAAGGTATAATCAGGTGCTAGTACTTCCAAGTGATCGGCACAAAAAAACTTTCACTACACCTTGGTGCACCTTCATGTATGTCAAAATGCCTTTTGGATTAATGAATACCAGGGCCACTTTCCAAAGAGCCATGGAAATTTCTTTTTCCGAAGAGATAGGCTACTTCATTGTGATATACCTTGATGACATCATTGCTTACTCAAAACCCGATGAAGAACACCTAGCTCACTTAAGAAAAGTCTTTCAGAAACGTAGAAAGTATGCTTTATCCTTGAATCCTAAGAAAACTATATCTGTCCTTCAAGAGGGAAAACTTTTAGGCCACATAATCTCTAAAGAAGGAATCAAAACAGACCCAAAAAGGATTGAGGTAATATTGCAACTCACTCACCCTAGGAACATAAAAGAGTTGCAATCTTTCATTAGAAAGATCAACTTCCTAAGAAGGTTCATACCAAACCTTGCTGAACTCCTAAGAAACATTACAAACATGCTGAAAAGAGAAATAGGAGTCAAATGGACCATAAAAGAAAAGAAATCCTTTGAGCTGGTAAAACAAGCACTTACCCAAACACCATTTCTAATCAGCCCTAACTTTACCAAGGATTTCTTCATCTTCTCATTTGCATCAGAACACACAATTGTTGCAGTATTGCTGAAAAAGAACATAATGGGACAAGAAAAACCCATAGATTTCTTCAGCAAGGCACTAAGAGATGCACCTCTAAAATATAACATCATGGAGAAACAAGATTTTGCCTTAATCAAAGCATTAAAAGATTTCAGGGTTTACATCTTGCATTCACATGTCATTTCTTTTGTTCCTCATGAAGTTGTTAAGGACATACTAACTCAGGATCCTGATGGTAAAAGAGGTAAATGGATTGTTGTCATTTTAGAGTATGATTTGGAAATCAAGCCCACCAAGCTAATCCAAGGGAAAGGACTGGCCAAACTGATAGTTGAAGCAAACTTTCAAGCATTGGACATAAACATGATACATTCCTTGGATAAACAAGAGGAGCAGGTGACTCCACCTATAGAAGAAGAATTTCTGAACTCACTCTGGTACGATGACATATTATATGTGCTTTTTAATCTAAATTCT
This sequence comes from Pinus albicaulis, assembly GCA_034641835.2. NCBI lineage: Eukaryota > Viridiplantae > Streptophyta > Pinopsida > Pinales > Pinaceae > Pinus > Pinus albicaulis. The sequence continues at coordinate 39,227 of JAXQQM020086561.1, forward strand.
CCTCCTAGTTTGTCCAAAACAAAAACCAGATTCTTGAAACTAAAAGCTGTAAATTTTTGCATTCTAGACAAAGCTTTATATTGGAAAAATTTTGTTGGTATCTTGCTTAAATTTTTACTTAAAGATGATGTTGATAGAATCATGCATGAGTTTCATGAAGGAGAATGTGGAGGTCATCTATATTGGAAAACTACTGCCAACAAAATACTTAGAGCTGGTTTCTATTGGCCCACTCTTTTCCCTGATATCCACAAGCTAGTAGTGACTTGCCATAAATGAAAAATCTTTGAGGGAAATAGAAAAATACTACCTTTTCCTTTACATCATATCAGTGTTGAAACTCCTTTTCAACAGTGGGGTTTAGATTTCATTGGAGAAATCCACCCTGCCTCCTCTGCTCAAGACAAATGGATCCTCACTACAACTGACTATTTCACAAAATGGATAGAATCCATCCCTTCAAGGAATGCCACTAACTTGGTAATCATAAAATTCCTTGAAACCAATATTTTGTCCAGATTTGGTTGTCCGAGAAAGATCATCACTGATAATGCTACTGCATTCAAGTCCAATAGAATGGTGGACTTTTGCCACAAGTATCACATCACATTAGGGCATTCTACAGCTTATTACTCTCAAGGTAATGGGTTGGCTGAGTCCTCTAACAAAATTCTGGTAAACGTCATCAAGAAGTTGTTGGAGGAGAACAAAAATACATGGCACAACAAATTAGTGAATGCACTATGGGCAAACAAATTAACAAGCAAGAAATCAATTAACATGTATCCCTACCAGCTAGTATATGGCATGTATGCAGGTTTTCCAACATCCTTGGGAATCCCAATGATGAAGATCCTCCAAGAGGTAGAATCAGAAGAGAATGATATGCAAAGGAGGTTGAACCAAACCATTCATTTGCAGCAATTAAGGGAAGAAGTGTACAATAGAACACAAGCAGTGCAAGAGGGTATCAAGAAAATTTTTGATAAGAGGACCAAGGCAAATGATTTCCAGATTGGAGACAAAGTGATGAAGTGGGATTCAAGAAGAGAGGACAAAGGAAAGCATGGAAAATTTGAAAATCTATGGAAAGGTCCATACATCGTCCATTCAGCAAGAGGTAACAATGCATTCTTTCTACAAAAAATGGATGGAACAGAGTTGTTTGGAGGTCTTGTTAATGGCAGGATTCTCAAGCACTATTTTTGTTGAAATTATTAGTTTAAAGATTTGTTAATTGTACATAACATTGCTTGAGTAAAAGATCAGAAAAATAAAAACACAAAAACAAAGAAAAGAATAAAAAGAGGGTAGATGAAAAGAAGAGGTAAAGCCCCATACCAAAAAAAAATGTTTGAAAGTGTGCAAGTCTAAATGCCACTACTTTGAGAAAGAAAAGTCTTTTTCAGTCATATAGCCTAACCATGATTGAACATGTTTTAAATTTCTGCTGATAAGTTAGATAAGCAAGATTTTCCAAACCATCTAAACTTGGCTTATCAAGTAGACTAGGTTAGGAAAAGATGTTGATTCCCAAAGCTTAAATCTGAGCCAAAGAGAAATGAGAGGGATAGGTAACTAAATCCAAATTATGAGCCCTCAAGTTTCTAGTTTTACTTGTAAAAAAATAAAATACTTGCGCCACTTGTCCAAGATGCCACAGCTCATGAAAAATTAAACTGCCTAACCTTGATTTGGTCATGTTTTGAATTTTATGTTGATAGCTTAGAGAATGAAAATCTGTCAAAATGCTTAACCTTAATAGATAAGTAGATTAGGTAGAGAGAAAAAAGAGCTCATTAGTCTAATCTGAGCTCTTGGAAGTGATCAGGGTAGAAGTAGATAGTTTTTATGCTTTCAAAAGAAAAAAAAATATCTCAAGGGTTTGCCAATCCAAATGCACCCAAGTGAAGAAAAAATGTTAAGAAATGTATGATGGGTAGGTAGTGTTGATATTGAATAAATCATGTTTTGTATATTGTAAGGTTAAAACTTCAAAGAACATCAGCAAATATCAGCCTTGAAAAATGAAAGAATAGGAATAAATCAACAAGCATGTGAGGCTTCTTATCTACAAAACCAGAGATTTGAACTCTAAGGTTCTAGACAACTCCTGAAAGGAGCTTCCCTCCCCAAATGGAGCCACTGTTAGTCATCAATATTTTTCCCTATCCTTGGATTATTAAAGGGTGTTTATATATTTCTGAAAACAACATTCCTTGAATATTGTGAGTTTCAGAAATTTCCCTATCAATAGACTTCATCCTCCATATAGGTTTTTCCAATAGCTAATTCAGTCCTTTTTGTCCTCAAGTTCCTCAAGCATTGATGATCTCAAAACTATCTCTATAGGCTCTTTAGATAAATGTACATTGGATTTTGGATAGTCAATACAACACTTTTGACAATACTCTGTTTTTCACTTAAAATCATCCAAGTCAAATCCCAGTTAAAGTCAGGTCAAAGGACCCTCCCACTAGGTCATTAGGGTTTACATTGTTAAAGGTTGTCCTTAGATGTTTGAGGCACTGCTTTTCCTTTTCTAGAATATGGCTCAGATGTAATAGAATGTCAAGAAATGGTTATTCAAGAAGGACCTAAAATATTTTCAAATAATATTACCTCGTCAGTTCAAAGTCTACAAATGAGAAAAACAAACAGAGTTTAGCACTTCTGTAGGAGTGTTGAAGGCTTTGTCAACAGTATTGATGAGGTGGATTGTCTATTCTTGAATGAAAACAACTTACATCGAAGGAAGGGGAAATAACTTGGTCCTGTAAAGAATTACGGTTTATACACTTGATGGTCCAGTTGAGTGCCAAAGCAGTGACCACTTGCAGAAATGACCTGGAGGAGACACACAAAGCCAAACATGATGAAATTCTATCAATATTGATGAAATAAGGAAAAAGGTGAGGTGAATTGGACATAAATGAATGGACTTGAAAGGGCTATAGAGAACTTAGAAGACAACACTGATGATCGTTGTAAAAGCACTCCAAACACCTAGGGTTTTGGGAAAGTGGCCAGAGAAGGCAAAATGATAAGTTGAACTCCATGGTGGAATCAAAAGAGGATTTTGAATATGCTACTGTATGATTGAATCCCAAAGTGTCAGAATGAACATGTCAAGTCAAAAGGAGCCAAGAAGATTCAATTTAATGACTCAAGCAAACCTGCAAGCAAAAGTGTAAAGAATATCAGTGAAGAAAGGAAAAATGAATTTAAAACATTAGAAAGTGGGTTTATAAAGATAAATCAAACTTCCATTTTCCTATAAATCCCATCTAACACTTCAAGAGATTCATTATCACCTTTCAAAAGATCAAGAGCACTCAAGAGAGAAAAATATGTGAATTTCCTAAGTGAATTTGGGCAAAGTGTTTTACACTGCGCGCTTAGACTAGCACTGTGCCCTTGGAAGTTAGCGCTGCGCACTTGGCTTTTCTCCTACATTAAAATTCTGAAGGTGTTGCGTGCTTACAAGGTGGCGCTGCACGTTGGGGAAGGCACTACGCTCTTGCCCGACAAGCCTGTGAAGAAAACCCTTGGCGTTGCACTCTCAGGACTGGCGTTGCACGCTCAGCCTTGGCACTATGCCCTCAGCTTTGGCGTCGCGCCCTTGGCCAAGAAGGGTTTCTAAGCCCTCCAACCATTCAAACAACTTCAAAACCCTTTCAAGTTTCCTCCAAAGTCTTCTAAAGCACTAGGAAGAGGTAAGTACCTGATATACACTCATCTTCAAGATATTTTGGTGATTTCTTTATGTTGAGGAGGTAAATCCCCTCTGCGGACAGAGGCGATCCCTACTAGCCCAGCAGGGGTCTAGCAACAATCAAACAATGTTATGACGCAAGTTCCTAGTTACGAATGAAAATACTAGGGATAGAAGCCTACCTGGATTCCAACGCTATGATCTGAAGAAGAAGCGTCCCCGTTCCTCAGCCTCAGCAGATCACAATCCCTCCACGATCTCCGCGGATGAACACCTGCACATGGAATAAACGAACAGATACAAGCATAGAAACCGGCATACGTAACTAAACATCAGTCAGAAAGGATGTTACTCACATTAACATGATGGAAAACATAGTGGAACCATAATCATAATCATCTATTAAATAATAAACGAAGAGAGATTACAACCAAGTTCTGACGTCGCGGTCTCCTTCGGATGGGTCTCCAGTCGTGCACGTCTCGCAAAGCTCGCCAAGGAAAGGGAAAACCTCTCCGGAGTCTCTCGATAATGGTCTCCTTACTTGAGTCGGCCTTAAGGGAAAGAGAGGATTCTTTGTAGCACAAAGGCTCTTGAGAATATGGAGATTCAAAGCTTAGGCACTTCAAGACTAGCTTGCCATGGATTTGAGCAGGCTTTTATAGATGGAGAAGGAGGGAGTTGGGATCCCTATTATTATGGGATTGGCCCTATCAACAAGGAAGGTTCCATAGGAGGTGGCAAAACCACTTCCCTTCCATAGAACTCCCGCAGCCAAACCTCCCAACTCAAGATAGGCAATGGTTTCTGAGTTTGTTGGAACTCAACTTCCACCATCCTTATTTAAAAAACAGTCCCTAAATTGGGTGGCGTGACTACTGCACTATGACAGAGCGCCAGTTGGCGCGACCTCTTTGCAGGATTTTCCCCATTGGCGCGAGTGCTGAACTGGCTGCCCGCGCCAATGCAAAAAGGGATGTTTTTCATGATTTTTGCAAGGAGATGTCTCAAGGGCAAATGAAGCTCATGCTTAGAGGAATGCATTGATGATGTTTTCAAGGCATGACAATTTTCACAGGTCACAAAATGGGTCCTCCATTGTGTGGGACGGGGAATGGTAGGGACGGTGACAAATTACTGTGTAACAGATGCCCCCTAAAGTATGAGGCCCGAGAGAGAGAGGGGTGAAATGATTTACGAGAACATGTTCAACTGAAGGCCCACCGTCGGAAAACCTGCGCCGAAAGATACAATTGATATCTCAAGTACATGATGTATATGTGGTATGGACGCAGCCATCCGAAACAGAGTATGCTATAATCCGGATCCAGGGTATGGGCGCAACCATCCAACTAAGATCAAACAAATAGACTCAGGTATGGTCGCAGCCATCCAATTAGTGAGTCATGTACATAATGATAATAATCCACAATCGTAGCCCGGATTATGACAGACACAATCCAGGGTATTGCGCTCCATCTCGACCCAATCAAAGTACAAGTTCAAGCATGTGAATATGTGAGCTGAAGTCGAACATGCAAGAACATCATCTGATTACCAGCCAATGATGAAAGCTATTAACAGACGCGAGAGAAACCACCAATAATGACAGTGGTCTTCAAGGTACTAAGGTACAATCTATGGCGTGCGAATAAATGAGTTGACGTCGAACACCCACAGAATCACTCGATCAGAGGTCAATGATGTAAACCTCACGTCGAATGCGACGAACCTGCCATTGAGGCATGCAGGCTCCAAGGTACCATAAGGAGTCTCTAGACCAACTTCCTGGATAATGAGTTGAAGTCGACAGGAAGTGACCTTGATCGAAGGTGGGCCATAATGATTCCCACATCATCGACACGAGACAGAGGAACATGATGTTTTTGTTGTGAATCAGGATCGTATGAGAAACAGAGGAAGGTTGATATTTGCAGAGGCCAACTTCTCTTGAACATATTGGCGGCACGACAGTGGATTTGGCAGCATATTTGACATCAACGGATCAGAGGTCATGGTGACAAGGCAATGAGCAGAGGAGAGGTCAAAAAGGATTACCCAAACCCACGGAAGCAAGTGAAAAAACGAGATGAGATGTCCCCAACCCGACACGAATGCAGACAAGTGCCATGTTCAAGAGCGACATACTGCCGACGACAACGATATTGGTTCCATTTTCCCCCACCATGCTTGGTGAGTACCTCTTTATTTTTACACAAGCTTGAAGAGGATACCATATGCTTGTCATATAAATCCGTCCTTCGGACGAATCCATCCTAGTGCATTTAACGAGCCCTAGGAAGGGGGAACTCGGAGAACGTCATTTCGACTGGATCCGATGTCATCAGGGTTTAACGAGTCTGAAAAATGGAGAACTCGGTGTCTTTTCATATTTAGAGAGTTTGAAAAGACAACAGAAAAGTAAACTCCAGCGGTCCCTTTTCGTAAATAGTTCCTCGGACCCAAAAAGGTAGAAAACAATATCCGAGAAAACCTCCTAGTCGCGATAGGCTAGGGTATTCCTTTTTCGTAATCAATCCATCCCAGCTTGAAAAAGGGTTAAACGTATACCGGGTAGATGTCGATTCGTGTCCAATTTAACGAGATCGAAACGACAAGGGCCTCGGCAATCTTTTCATGTTTAGAGAGTCAGAAAAGAGCTGAAAGGTGACTCCTCCTGGAGGAACGAGTGGTATAAAGGGTAGCAACTGGTTCCGGTAATGGTGGAACTGCTCAAAACAACTAAAGGTCAAGAGGTTGGCTAACAAGACCACTCATCGCAGCGGTTCCTCAGGAATGGGTAAAACAACCAAGTGAAGGCATATGATCAGCCAAGCAGATAGTGACGATGGAGTGAGAAAACCAAGGCTCATCTGGCAAAAACAGGTTGATAAAATGACAATCACAAGAGGTAAAATGGGAATGGTTTCATTTTTACACAAGCTTGAAATCAGGAAACTCTGCTTGAAGTTGGTTTCATTTTTACACAAGCTTGAAACAAAGATAAACTATGCTTGAAACCGGTTTCATTTTTACACAAGCTTGAAACGGAAACAAACTATGCTTGAAAAAGTAAGCATGCCCCCAGCATGGTGACTCAATTCGAGGTACATGCCCCCCAAGCTTCAGTCCATATGAAAGGAAGATGGAGTGAAGGTTCAAATTACGAGATCAAGAGAAAGACTCGACTGGGATTTTACGAGAACTTATCAAAGACTCGAATTGAACAAGAACGTGTTTCATTATTTTAACGAGGTTGACACATTAAAAGAACTATCCTCAGGACACCTTGTTTCATGGTTTAAGGAGCTTGACACAAGACAAGGAACTCTGCTCTGACAACCTTGTTTCATTTTTTAAGGAGCTTGACACAAGACAAGGAACTATGCTCCGACCAGCTTGTTTCATTTTTTAAGGAGCTTGACACAAGAAACGAACCATGCTCCGACAACCTGGTTTCATTTTTTAAGGAGCTTGACACAAGAAAACGAACTGTGCTCCGACGGGCCCTGGTTTCATTTTTTAAGGAGCTTGACACAGGAAAAGAACCATGCTCCAACCGACTTTCATCAAAATGAACAAGAAGGCGGTGCTTCCAAGAGTTCCACTCCTGATGGAAGGAAAACATCCTGGAAGTCAGGACCCAATGCCCCCAGCACCTGATGCATGACGGCATCATCACTGAGCACAGGCATGGGGTAGGTAGACACATAGTTGACCTGCAGTGGAGCAGATACAACGGGTGGATAAAAACCCGGAGGGGGTGATGGTGGACTAGTTGCCACATTAGGACCAAAGAACGAAAGCTGATCAATGGTCACGATCCGTCCTTCATGTGGAAAGCACATCACGCGAAAGAGGGAGGAGACAAGTGCTCCCATGGCATAGGTGTAATCGCGCCCCAGAAGCAGATTGAAATCCAAGGGGCCTGGAACGACCATCACGTCCATATGGATGGTTTTACCTCCCAAAGTAACAGGTAACCTTGGAAGGATCCCCAACGGTTGGCTCGTTCTTCTATTGAATGTCAACAGATTCTGCGTAACGGGCGCAAGCGGCGGCGAACCGAAAGCTTGCCAGGTAGTTGAAGACAGAATACTAACAGAGGCACCTTCGTCTATAATGGTGCTGGGTACAACCAGACCAAGAGCCTGTACTGTGATCTTGAAAGGCACATAAGACGGAAGGCGGAATCCTGCAAATCGATTCCAGTCAAAGGAAGCGACCAAACTACTCGGAGGGGCGACCATCGAAATGCGAAGATCTTCCCCTGATGTTACGGAAGAAGCAGCATCCTCCATAACCTCCATCTCGAAGGCAGGAAGGATATCCTCCGGAGCCTCCATCGTGGGAGGTGGAGGAGCAGCTTCTTGAAATACAGGGACCGGAGAATCTTTCTCCAAGTCTGAAGAATCTGAAGAAATCAGAAGGACATGGGGGGTGTGAGGTCCACTCTCGACAGAAAAGACCTGGTGCACCGTGGATGGGTCCAGTTCAACCGATCCTACGACCAATGGTTGGTCAGGGACAGATTCGTGAATTTGAATTTCTGGGGGAGTGGGATCGACCAAGGATGACTCTTGACCAATCGTAGGATCAGCTGGCGGAGGACTCAAAGAAAGCCGATTATAACCAGGTGGAAGGCGTGGCGTAGAACCGGTCGGGTTGTCCAAAACTCGCTTGGCTTCATCCATATAAGGACAAAGGTGAATGGCATGGTGCCCTTCACACAACTTACAGGGATTGGTGATCTTACCCTGCTTCTTAGAATTCTTATCAACAGCAGCTGAAGATGTGCCCCCAACTTGGCTCCTAGAATTCAAAGGCAACGGTGGATGGCCATCGGACCATGCTTCAAGCACCTTGGGGATGCCAGGGCAGTCTCGAAGAAGATGGTCTCCCGTGCACAACAGGCAAGGGAACTTGACTTTCCATGGAGGGTTGGAAGGTTTGTCAAGAGGAGATGTTTCAGAAACAGTGGCTGCACTTTTAGCCTCTTGCTTATCGGACTTCTTCTTCTTAGTCTTCTTCTTCTTCTTCTTAGCCACCTGGTTACTTGAATCCAGACTTTCACCAGGCGAAGTAGAAGAGGAGGACGCAGAAATAGGAAAAGAAGGGGAGAGGTCCACCTTGGAATCAACATGATGTTGTTCAGGTGGAGGAACTGATTGAACAGTATGGGAGACATTTGGGACAACAGAGGTTGAGAACAACCAAACAGGCAACCCAACAGTTAACCCAGGAAGGGACAACGTCGCCATGTAAGGAGCACCAACATTTCCAAAAGGAGGAAAATGACCAGGATTCCCTTCTGAGAGGATTCCTTGGTTGGTAAACTCTGAAAAAGTTGCCATCAAAACTCAAAACCACACACGGGCCGAAAAAGAGTTAAGACACACGATCAAACGGTCAACAAGCAATGTCTAAACGGGTGTGTAGTCGTGGGCGATTAATTTTACCACATTGGAAAGTAAGAAATTTTACTGTTTCATATTTTAAGAGTCGAGAAACGATAAAAATATGACTCTATCTCTTTCAGAGTTGACACAAGCGTGAAAGGACAAGCGCTTGATGGTCTTTTCAAGTTTAGGGAGTCAGAAAAGACCAAATGACTGCTCAGGAAAAACTAGGCACAAAAGGTGTACCAAATATCCGTGAACTGCAATATACACCTTGGTTTCAATAATGAAACAGAAATCGACCAAGGACTTTCCGTACGTGCAGGTAGTCTCCCCAAATGCTGTGTTCGGTGTATCACGGGTATAGGGCGGCAGAGTCGGCTTCCTGTGGATAAAGGATTGAAAACCTAGAGGGGTCTCCCTTTATATACGCACGGTACGGGGAGCACAAGTCCGTACTAGCGCTATCTAAAGCCAAAAGGCGAACGACAACTACTAGGTTTAAAGACGCCGGAACACGTCTCTAGCCTAGACCTCTAAATGTGTTTCGTTAAGTTTCAATGTTGCCTTAGGTTAATTGAATAGATTTTAAAGTTTATCTTCAATTAAGTTTCAGTTTCAAGGCCCTACCGTATGTCATATGACAATCTCCTGTATGCAGCTACATGAGAAAAGAAAATTTTCAATTCGATGAATGCTATCTAGTTAAGGGAAGAGCTTCAAACAATGATGCAACGAACAGCAAAACTGAAAACGGAACTTTTCCAAACTAGATGACTTTCACTATCTAAAAGTATTCTAAAACATTCAACGAAGCGAATTATGCAATGTAATCTATGCAAAATTATTTTTCCGAAAACTATGCAATTGTAATCTGTGCACAATTTCCTTTTTCTTTTCAAATAATAAGAATGCACTCAATGCATTTTTCGATGAAATGAGAATCTACTTAATGCATGCTTTTAACAAAAGAGAATGCACTCAAAGCGATTTTTAGTTTTCAATCACTAAACAATGTGATCTAAGTCCAATGATGAATCTCAAAAACACTTTTCGATGCAATGTGATCTAATGCATTTAAACGAAAAGCAAACTATGAGACGAAAACTAAAAGAACGCAAATCTCCTTAAAGAAGGATGAAAGCAAAAGGGATGCAAACAAGCACTAAGAATGCAATTGTTGTTTCAAAATACTTTGTAACAAAACTCCTCAAAAGGTGACAAAACACAAAGAGGACTTCCAAAGCATGAAATCAAAACAAGGCATTCATTCCATTTTACATCAAGTAATCATGGAAAGAAGACATTCCAAACAATGAGCAATGTAATCTATGCTCATACAGAGGAAAGGCCGGAAGGGAAAGACACACTGGTGAAGGATTTAGGGAAAAAAATCTCAAATTTCACACATCCTGAAATTGGCCCGACTTGTACATTGACAACTAGCGCCAACTGGCGCGACTTGTACATTGACAACTAGCGCCAATGGCCAATTGGCGCGGGTTGCTAACTGACAACAAGCGCCAATGCCTGAAAATGAAAAAACAAAGAATTTGTCCCAACCAAAGACCGGACTTCCCACTTCAAGCTGAATCTAAAACAAACCCGGAAAGCAAAGTACTCGACCAAAAGAAACTTCCGAACAAGGGTAACCCTACCACCTACAGAAATGGCGCAACCGTCCCGGGCCGTAATCCGCGCTAGACGAGGGGGATGGCGCGAGTGATGAACCGGCAACAAGCGCCGGTTGGCGCGGCTGTCGTGGCTAAACTCGCGCCAATCAAGCCAACTATGAAAAGGTGAAAATTTCGGAAAAGCAGAGGTCGGATCCGATCCTCTAGGGCTGAACCAAAAGCCAAAACACAAGAAGAGCCAACCCAAAAAAACCAATCAAGCAAGGAAAATCATAAAACAATCAAAGAGAGATGATCCAAACGAGACAATGAAAACCGGACGAATCCCCGGCGGAGTCGCCAAATTGTTGAGGAGGTAAATCCCCTCTCGCGGACAGAGACGATCCCTACTAGCCCAGCAGGGGGTCTAGCAACAATCAAACAATGTTATGACGCAAGTTCCTAGTTACGAATGAAAAGACTAGGGATAGAAGCCTACCCGGATTCCAACGCTATGATCCGAAGAAGAAGCGTCCCCGTTCCTCGACCTCGGCGGATCACAATCCCTCCACGATCTCCGCGGATGAACACTCGCACATGGAAGAAACGAACAGATACAAGCATAGAAACCGACATACGTAACTAAATATCGATCGAAAGGATGTTACTCACATTAACATGATGGAAAACAGAGTGGAACCATAATCATAATCATCTATTAAATAATAAACGAAGAGAGATTACAACCAAGTTCGACGTCGCGGTCTCCTTCGGATGGGTCTCCGATCGTCCACGTCTCGCAAAGCTCGCCAAGGAAAGGGAAAACCTCTCCGGAGTCTCTCGACAATGGTCTCCTTACTTGAGTCGGCCTTAAGGGAAAGAGAGGATTCTTTGTAGCACAAAGGCTCTTGAGAATATGGAGATTCAAAGCTTAGGCACTTCAAGACTAGCTTGCCATGGATTTGAGCGAGGCTTTTATAGATGGGGAAGGAGGGAGTTGGGATCCCTATTATTATGGGATTGGCCCTATCAACAAGGAAGGTTCCATAGGAGGTGGCAAAACCACTTCCCTTCCATAGAACTCCCGCAGCCCAAACCTCCCAACTCAAGATAGGCAATGGTTTCGAGTTTGTTGGAACTCAAATTCCGCCATCCTTATTTAAAAAACGAGTCCCTAAATTGGGTGGCGCGACTATCGCTCTATGACGGAGCGCCGGTTGGCGCGACCTCTTTGCGGGGATTTTCCCCATTGGCGCGAGTGTCGAACTGGGCTGCCCGCGCCAATGCAAAAAGGGATGTTTTTCATGATTTTTTGCAAGGAGATGTCTCAAGGGCAAATGAAGCTCATGCTTAGAGGAATGCATTGATGATGTTTTCAAGGCATGACAATGTTCACAAGTCACAAAATGGGTCCTCCATTGTGCGGGACGGGGAATGGTAGGGACGGTGACAAATTACTGTGTAACACTTTATGAATGGAATGAAACCCTAATTAAAACCCGAGTTTCAAGTTGGAGATCACGAGTTTAAACCTCATTTCATCTTCCTAGACAGAGTGTCGGTGATAGAAAGGGTAATTTCATAGCTGGAGGGTTGTCATTGAGTTGTTTTAGCCTCTCACTTTTTCTCATACACCTATACCCTCACTCGCTCATCCCATTCACTTGCAAAGCTACCTTTTCATTACCATCCCTTCATCTCATTTCCATTTACACTCCGGGGGTTTTTTAAAGGCAGATTTCACAATGTCCGAGGGTGAAGACAAGTGGTGGTGAGGCCCAAATGCCAAGGAGGCATGATCATAAAGGAGGCAAGATAAATAGTTTTGAACCCCTCGAGTACAAGAGAGCTCATGGCATCCCCCCCTTACTATTTCTTGTTTCAAACATGTAGGTTGCTATGAATTTTGTGAAAAGGTACAACAGGTGCAAAACCACCCCCGAGCTAACTAGACTATTTATCATTAGCCTCGCATGAACGACAAGTTAATCTTGCAGGGGGCCACCTTTGAATTGTCTATAGATGCCATTGCCAATGCCACATGCATACCTAATGTAGGGGGAGAAATGGTTCAAGCAAGCTAACCTTGACATGAGTTACTTTGAGCCATACCTTAAGCCCTAGGTATAAAGACCACGGAAAAATCCATCTTTCCTTTCACTCATCTCGCTTGATAGATATGAACCTATGATGAAGATTATCATGAAGTATTTCACATGTGAGGGAAGGTTCTCCCATCTTTACTCATACCACATCGAGTCGCTTATGCATTTTACTAGAGTAAGGATCCCGCACATACCCTATTATCTTTACTCGAAGCATTGATAAAATGGCATACATAGTGCAAAAGAGAAACTACCCTCGATAGATGCAAATCCTTTTCCATCACTTACTTATCAAAATGGTGGTTATGCACCAACTAGAGCAGAAAGGCATTCCATGGGAGACAAGCCCTCTTCACTCGTTTCCAAATCAACATCCGAGGTAAACAGTTGTGATAATTCTTTAGTTTCATCTTCACATACTATTATTTCTATTGGAAATGTGGAGATCCCCATTACGAGAACCGACATGAGACTCCTTACTAGGAAGGGGTACAAAGGAGGGGGGACTTGGCATTCATGGCCAAGGCATAACTCGACCATTGGAGGTTGTGCTCGAGACCTCGTAACGCAGGTTTGGGATACACCGAAGGAGAATTCTCAAAGGTCTCGAAGCTCTCATGACGTTAATGAAACCATCGAGGAAAAAGAATGATGGGAACACTTCCCCATCATCTTATGACAAAAAAATATTGCAGAGAGAGAGCAAAGGAAACCTCTCGTCACCATAATGACATCGGAGGCAAACATACATTGTTGAACTCATCAGGGAGAAAGGATTGATGGGAACACTTCACCATCACCTCATGGAAGTGCATGTAGCAGTAGAAGATCTGAGACATGCTCTCATCACCATGATTGCGCTAGAGACCACTAGGAAAGGTATAACAAGTCTCAATATTCGCAAGTTCATTTTTATTATAAGCATGTTGCCAATCATGAACATAAATAATGGCATAACAAAAATGGAATTTTTGCGGTTTACATAACCATGTCATTGTTGAGTGTTGGAAAATAATGGCAGCACAAAGGAGGATGAGGCATGAAAAGTATTTCCCACAACAAGGAAATAAATTGGTTAAGCAGTTATGGAGGAAGAAGACCCTTTGCACCCATTGCAACCAAAGTGGTCATCAAAGAGCCAAATGTTCTAGGCTCCATCCAGAGCAACACCTTAAGGATGAAGCATCGGTGGATGAACTAGTTGAAACGATTGTTCGATAAGCAAGTGCACCACGAGGGAGATGCCCCCATTCACTTTGATAAGTGAGAGATTGTTTTTCTAAATGTGGTAGTGTGTCATGGCCTTATTTGTAAATCATGTGTTGCATTTATTTAGGTAAAAGCGATGATGTGTTTTTTCCATCACTTGTTAAGCAACAATGATATTTTGGACTTGTATTGATAGTCTGGTGTATTATTGATTCCATTTTGTTGTAAGCTTGACCACCAAGTATGTGTTATCAAATCATGGCGAGTATGGAAAATTTTGGGTCATAGTTCGTCATATTTGAGCATGTAATTTGCAAGAGATTCTACTATAGGTTTGCAAGGGATGCAGGGTGTCGGTTCATCGCTTATGGCTCCAAAGGAAAAAATTTGAAGGAGAAGGAAGGGTGACCTTTCATTGCACTTGTGATGCAGACATAATACACAATAGTTGCAGCCTATTGGTGATGCTTTTGGAGGAAAAAAAGCTCCTCGGTGGGGAGGAATGATCCAAGTGGCTCTAGAGACACACACACGACAAAAAGGGCTTATGAAAGCTTGAAAATCAAAGGGGTCGAATGATTACTAATTAAGACCGGAGCGTAGATCTCGTTGTCCTAATTGCGGAGGTGTGAACATTTCGTCAAACTAAGTTTGTATGTAAAATTTAGAGCTGGTCAAATTTTTTTTGGATTGACTTGATGATGTGGCGAGGTTAAGGAGGCAACAATTTGGAATTTTTTCCCGGTGGTCGGATTTCATCCAACTTCGATCGGATTTTGGGAAAAAATTGTGGGCTTGTTTATTTGTCTCCTTCGATCGGTTTCTAGAATTTTTTAAAAAAGGGTTTATTGTTATAAAAACGAATTTTTTTTTAAAAAAGTACGGTGGCGAGCCATGACCCCCCGCCACCGCCATCATAATTTAATATAAAAAAATTGGGGGTCGATAATGATCCCCCGACCTCCCTTTAGCAATTTCAATGAATCTTCTAGCACACAAAAACGACTCCTATTGTGAAGTCCTCCCATCATTTATATAAAAAAAGCGAGTCATTCACCATTGTGCCTAGGGGCAGGGTTAGAGGAGTGGCACACGGTTCGAGGCATGGAACATGAGCCGGTGTGCAAAGGTAGTGGAACCATGATTGAGCCTCATTTCCGGAGGGGCCAAATTTTCCCGGTGTCCAAATTGGACAAATTTTATATGGATTTTACACCTCTTGGCAACACGAACCCTGATGGCGATATCGGTTTATGCAACAAAGGTCTCATTTTTTTCCGCCTATTTCCGTAATGGGATGATGGTGTCACATTTCGACATGTGGATAGTCGATTTCATGCCATTTGACACCACATTTTTAATGGTGCATTTAGATCTAGCGATTGAGCAACCTATTCTTCAGCCATCATCAAAGTTGTGGTATATGAAGTATTGTAACCATGTACTTCCTTGATTATTGATGTAGGATGGTTTATGTCATCTCAATTCCTGCTAGATGTACGTAGCGAATATTTATGTGTATTTGATGTGGTATGTAATTATCATGGGTGATAATTTGTGTTGTGAGATTATTTTGTTTTCTTGATGGTGAGATACTCTTTTTTCACCATGTGTGAAGTTGTCATGTTGATAGGAGGTTTGTGATGAGTGAGATTTCCTTTTAACAAAACGTCTCGTGGAGAGACTTTGCCACTCATGTTGCGTGCATTTCCTTGTATGACAAGTCAACAACGTCCATGTAAACCATAACCCTTTACAGCACCAAATGAAGTAGCCAAAACCATCGAGACACGGAGGCTCGAAGACGTAGTCCACATTGGATGAACTCTGTTATTAAACTTCTTGCATTTTGTTGTGTGAATATTGACATGTTTTCCTCATGATTACATCTGCATATGTGTTCATTATTGCTTTGATAAAATGTAATTCTAACACATCAAATGGAGAAAAAAGGTCTTGGTTAAAAGAGTATAAAAAAATTTACCCTGGATCAAGTGGTATCAAATAAGGTCTTCTTGTTGATGTGAACCGTAAGCGTGAACCCTTGAACATGCAACAATGGAGGATGTCAAAGACATGTACTAGGCCATGCTCAAGATGTTCTAAAGGGTGGACATATTGTACGAAGATTATGAGAAAGAAGCAAAGCAGATAACTTTGAGTTAAAAATACTTCTACAAGAGGAGAATGAGGAAAAGCGATGATTGTAGCTTCAATTGGAAGCCATGATAGAGGCATTGGAAGAATTGAAGCGTGACGATCAAAGTCTTCAAGTAGATCATGATGCATTAAAGACACTTCTACGAGAAGAGAAGGAGGAGAAGCAACAATTGCAGCTTCAATTGAAAGCCATGACAGAGGCATTGGAAGAATTTCAGTGCGATGATTAAAGTTTTCAAACAGATCATGATGCATTAAATACGCTTATACAAGAAGAGAAGGAGGAGAAGCAAAGACTACAACTTCAAATACAAGCCATGACAAAGGCCTTTGAGGAAGTGAAATGCAACGAAGGCTTAGAGAAGGCCTCTTCATCTATTTCCAAATAAACATCCGAGATAAACCAGTTGTGTTCATTCTTCAGTTTCATCTTCACATGCTATTATTTCTATTGGAAATGTGGAGATCCCCATTACAAGAACTAGTATGAGACTCCTTACCAAGATGGGGTACAAAGGAGGAGGACTTGGCATTCATGGCCAAGGCATAACTCAGCCATTGGGGGGTTGTGTAGAGACCTCACTACGCAAGTTTGGGATATACTAAAGGAGAATGCTCAAAGGTCTCAGAATCTCCCATGACATTAATGAAAACATTGAGGAAAAATAATTATGGGAAAAATTCCCCATCATCTTATAACAACACATATTGCAGAGAGAGAGAGTTGAGGCAAGCTCTTATCATCATAATGAAATTAGAGGAAAACATACATTGTTGAACTTGTCCAGAGAAAGGATTGATGGGAACACTTTACCATCATCCCGTGGAAGTGCATGTCGCAATAGAAGAGATGAGACAAGCTCTCATCACCATGTTCACACTAGAGACCACCAGGGAAGGTATAAAAAGTCTCGATATTCGCAAGTTCATTTTGATTATAACCATGTTTCTAATCATGAACATAAATCATGGCATAAGAAAACTTGTCATTTTTGTGGTTTACATAACCACATCATTTTTTGAGTGTTGGAAAAGAATGGAAACACAAAGGAGGATGAGGCGTGAAAAGTATTTTCCACAACAGAGAAAGAAATTGGTTAAGCGGTGTCTGGAGGAAGAAGACCTTTTGCACCCATTCCAACCAAAGTGGTCATCAAAGAGCCACATGTTTGAGGCTCCATCCAGAGCAACATCTTAAGGATGAAGTGTCGGTGCATGAAATAGTTGAAACAATTGTTCAACAAGCAAGTGCGCCACATGGAAATGAACCATTCATTTTGATAAGTGCGAGATGGTTTTTCTAGTCTGTGGTAGTGTGTCATGGCCTTCTTTGTAAATCATGTGTTTCATTTCTTTATGTAAAAGTGATGATGTGTTTTTTCCATCACTTGTTAAGCAACAATGATATTTTGGCCTTGTATTGATAGTTGGGGTATTATTGATTCCATTTCGAGTGTAATCTTGACCACCAAGTATGTGTTATAAACTCGTGGCGAGTATGGAAATTTTTTTGGTCATAGTTGATCATATTTGAGTATGTAATTTGAAAGAGATTCTACTACGGGTTTGTAGGGGAGGCAGGGTGTCGGTTCATCCCTTATGGCTCGAAGGACCAAGGTGAAGGAGAAGGAAGGGTGAACTTTCATGACATTTGTGATGCAGACATAGTATACAATAATTTCATATTATTGTTGATGTTTTTGGAGGACCAAAAGATCCTCGGTGGGGAGGAATGATCCGGGTGGCTCCGGAGACACACACAAGACAAAAAGGGCTTATGAAAGCTTGAAAATCAAAGTGGTTAGAATGCTTTTTTAATTAGGATCAAAGCGTAGATCTCATTGTCCCGATCATAGCAGTGTGAACGGTTCTTCAAACCGAGTTCGTATGCGAAAGTTAGAGATGGTCAAAGTTTTTTGGGTTGACTTAATGATGTGGCGAGTTAAGGAGGCAACAATTTGGAATTTTTCCGGTGGCTAGATTCCGGCCAACTCCGACCGGATTTTGGGTGAAATTGTGGGCTCATTTATTTGTCTCCTTCGATCGAGTTTCTAGAATTTTTTAAAAAGGGCTTATTGTTATAAAAAACGAAAAAAAATTTAAAAAAAAAGTAAGGTGGCGGGCCATGATCCCCACCATTGCCATCGGAATTTAATATAAAAAATTAAATTAAAATGGGGCAGCGAGGCCATGACCCCCTGCTGCACCCTCCGCCCACACCAACCACAAATTTAACAAAGTGTTGAGGGGGCGGGTGCTCAACCCCGCCACCCCCCTGCGGAGCCCACACCATATATACATATATGTGTAACCGTTGAACGAGGGTTGGGTTGGGTTGGGCCGCTCGGAGCCTATCTTCCCACCAACCATAAAAAAAATGTTTAATGAGATGGTTATAAACAAAAAAAACACGGGTTCCGGATATTAGGGTCATGATTGATCCCCCCGACCTCCCTTTAGCCATTTCAATGACTCTGCCCAAAGACACCATAATGACTCTTGTTGTAAAGTCCACCGATTAATTATATAAAAACCGAGTCATTCTCCATTGCTTCCAAGGGCACGTCGGAGGAGCGACACACGGTTTGAGGCACGGAACTATGAGCCGGTGTTCAAAGGCAATGGAACCATGATTAAGCCTCATTTCCAGAAGCGGCCAAATTTTCCGAGTGTCCAAGTTGGAAAAATTTTATATGGATTTTACTCCTCTTGGCGACATGAACCCGATGGCGGTGTCAATTTCTGCAACATAGGTCTTGATTTTTTCGGCCATTTTCTAGAATGGGATGAATGTGTCATATTTGAGCATGTGGACAATCGATTCTGGACCATTCGACACCACATTTTCGATGGTGCATTCGGATCCCATGATTGGGAAGCCTATTCTTGCTTGATTATTTCTATAGGATTCTTATGTCATGTCGATTCTCGCTAGATGTATGCAACGAATATTTATGCTTATTTGTTGTTGTTGATTCCTACTTGATGTAAGATGTGAAATATTTATGTGTATTTGATGTGGTATGTATTTATCATGGGTGGTGATTTGCGTTTTGAGATCCCTTGTTTCCTTGATGGTGGGATAGTCTTTGTCACCATGTGTGAAGTCGTCATGTTGATAGGAGTTTTGTGATGAGTGAGATTTCCTTGTAACAAAACGTCTCATGGAGAGACGTTTCCACTCATGTTGCAGGTATACCCTTGTATGACAAGTCAACAACATCCATATAAACCATAACCATTTACAACACCAAATGAAGTGGCCAACACCATCGAGACACTGAGGCCCGGAGAGGTAGTCCACACTGGACGAACTCTGTTATTAAACATCTTGCATTTTGTTGTGTGATTGTTGACATGTTTTCCTTGTGATTATATCTCGCATTTGTGTTCATTAATTCTTTGATAAAATGTAATTCTAACACATCGGATGGAGAAAAAAGGTATTGGTTAAAAGGGTATAAAAAAAATTTACCCATATCACCAAAGGATTCTCACAATAGTTTGGTGTCGACTATGGTGAAATCTTTTCTCTAGTAACAAGGTTAGACATTGTCAAAACCATTTTATCGAAAGAAGCTCAACACAATCGGAAATTCTATCGGTTATGTGAAATTATTCTTTGCAACAAAATAAAATATTTCCATATGAAGTGATGCATACTTTCCCTTAATTAAATGATGTGGCTTAACTTCTAGTACTAAGGGAGGTTAAAATAGTTTCAAAAAATTCGTTTTGATTCCTTCATATCAAAATAAGTGAAAGGGGAAGAAGATACTCAAAAAAATGGGAAATCAAATTCAAGTCCTAAATTACAAATGAATTAACAAGAATAAAGGTGATCCACGTGGAAAAAATACAATAGAAATTCTTTTACCTAGAAGTAAATGATGATTAACCGAACCTAAACTAACTTGGAAAATATTTAGGAGTGGGGGGAGGATTATTATTAGTTTCACCCTACTTAAAAAACTAGATAAAAATTTACAAATGTTGAAAAACATATAGGCGTGTGGGCATGTGAATAACAATTACATGGTTTTGAGCAAGTATGTGTTAGGTCCCTATATTACTAGTATAGTCCTTTATTGTTGTTAGTGTAACCCCCCTTATTGTTATTGTTGTACCCCCGTAACCCCCCATATTTTTTATTATTGTACCCTTAAATTATTATTGTTAGGTCGGCTAGGATTACATTGTGGCCCCATGGACTCCTATATATAGAAAGGAGGTTTTGTCATTTGTATCATCCAAGAATTGTTAATTTATGTAATGTATTGGAGGTTTCCCCCTCGAAGTGGTTGATTTCTAAGGCATTGATCTCTCTTTTATTCTATTTTTGGAGCTGGTTTCACAACATTTGGTATTAGAGCTTTGGATTCTAGGGTTTCGCTGCCCCAAACAAGTCATCGTGGCATTTCCGCTATAACTTGTTTTCCGTGAAAGTTCGAAGCTGAAATTTTTAGAGTGCGAAGCGGAAATATAGAAGAACATATTTGCAAACTTTTAGAGCTTATTTCACAACATTTTTTGGAGATATTATATGTGGAAGTTAGGTCTTTTTTACGAGCTCTTGAATTTTACCTAAAAGGGTAATCGTGGAATTTTCGCTATAAAATTTTTTTCTATGAAAGTTCGGAAAGGCTGAATGTTTTAGGATACAAAGAAAATATCCTAAGGAAGAGCTTTGCAAAATGTCAGAGCTTGGTTCGCAAAATTTTTGGAGATATGGTCTGTGGAATTTAGGGATTTTTCAAGCTCCCTAATTTCATCTCAAAGAGGTGATCGTGGGAAAATCTTCATAACTCTCTCTTTAGGCATCAGATTGGAATTCTATAAAAAATTGGCCGCAAGTACATAGACTTTAGTTTCTTTTCTATCAATTTAAAAAGCCAAACGAGGAAATAGTGACACGTGGCAAGCCGTACAAGTTCACTCTACTAAACCGAGTCCCATAATTAGGTCATTATGGGAGATTGGAAATAACTTTGTCTTGAGGAATCCAAATCGACTTAGACCTATGGCATTCAAAAGAGGATTCAAAGGGCTACCACATGGAAAAAATTTCAAATGCTGAAGTTTTGAAATCACAGAGATAATTCAGTTTCAATATCAAGCTCGTCAAAAAGAAAGAAAAAGGTGTGTATTTTTTTTTCCGAATTGCATAAGTCTTGTGTAAAAAAAATCGGTTTGAAGTGATTCCAAGGGCCTATTGAGCATATATTTCTATATTGGGTTCTGAAATGCCTCCTAAAAATAATTCAACACCTACTAAGCCCTCAGAATACTCTACTATGACTCATGAAGATGAAGAATTGTAACATGATCTATCAAAATTACAAGAGCAAGTGCACCAAATTTCACTCTTGCAAAGAGCAGCAAAAACTGAAATGGAAGTTTTGAAGAAAGGTGTGGAAGTGAAGATGGATGGTTTGAAGAATAATATGGATGGTTTGAATAAAGGTGTGGAAGCTAAGATGGATGGAATGGAAGCTAAGATGGAGTACATGGAAGAAAAAATGAAAGGCAACATGGAAAACATGAAGAATGATCTAAAAGAAGACATGGAAGGTTTGACAAAGTTGATAAAAAAAAATGATTCCTAATGGTGAAAAGATAGTATAGGAAACTCATGATGAGAACAAAATAAATGTTAATTGTGATTTCATAAACTCTAATGTTGGATTGAAGAACCACCATATTCCAAAGATGGATATGAAGAAGTTTGATGGCAAGGATCCCACATGATACTATAGATGAAGAAATATTTTGATCTCAATAATGTGCAAAACACACAAAAGGTACGCATTGCAACTTTACATTTAGAAAAAAATACATTTGTATTGTATCGATGGCTTTGCTCCCGTAAAAAAAATTGTCACTTGGTCAATTTTTACAGAGAAAATGATAGCACATTATGAGGATACAAAGAGCAATACCTTCTTTAGCCAATTGATAAATCTCAAATAAAATAGTTTAGTGGCAAAGCACATTGAGGACTTCCAAAAATTGAATATAAGAATAACTGATATTCCAGAGGAACACAGGATTGATGTCTTCATAGGGACTTTAAAGGATAACATCCAACATGAAGATCATGTTTGGGAACCCGATTCATTAGAGAATGAATTCGAGGTTGGCAAGAAAAAAATTGAATGTAAAATTATGGCGACAATGAAGTCTACCACTCACATCTATAAAGATGGAAGTGTTTCTACTCCTAGACTTCCACAACCTACAAGGTTGACACCAAAACAATTGGAAGAAAAAAGAGCAAAAAGGGCTTTGCTACGGTTGTGATAGCAAAATAAACTAAAGGTCATAAGTGCACCGAGAAGAAATTATTTTACACGATTGTGAAGAGGAGTAAGAAAATGAAGAAGAAACTTCAAAAGTAGAGGATATGCACCAGGAAGAAACCCCGGAAGAAGAAGAAATGAGTCCGACCATATCATGTAATGCATTGGTAGGAATTACCACTCCTCAAACTCTCAAGATAGAAGGACATATCACAAAGAAAAAAGGTAATAGTGTTGATTGATTCGGGTAGTACCCAAAATTTTATTCATTGTAAGGTAGCCAAGGAATTGAATTGTTTCCTATCCCCGACACTCGAATGCCAAGTGATGGTTGCAAATGGAGGAACTATAAATTTCTCCGGAAAATTCCATAATATCAAGCTAGCCATGGGGGGAATATGTATGTAATAGTCCAATGCTTTCCATCCCAATGGGAGGTGCCGATGTTGTACTAGGAGTACAATGGTTACAATATTTGGGGGACGGTAGCTTTTAATTTTCAAGAACTTTTCTTGAATTTTTTTTCGAAAGGAAAGGAAATTGAATTATGGGGTATCACAAGGAATCCAAGAAAGATAATAAGCTATAATTTCATGACAAATCTTTTGAATAAATAACAACATTTCGTAATTGCACAATTATGCTCACTAAAAGTTCCAACATCAAAATCATCTATTTCTCCAGATCTTCAAAAAGTCTTGGACAATCATTCCAAGGTGTTTGATACTCCCAAAGGACTCCCACCTATTCGTGATCATGATCATGCTATTAATTTGATTCCAATAATTGTTCCTCCAAACATCAGGCCTTACAAATATCCTTATGTCCAAAAGAGCGAAATTGAACGTATGATTGCAGAAATGTTAGAGGTTGGTATAATTCAACCTAGTCAAAGTTCTTTCTCTACTCTAGTAGTATTGGTGCACAAGAAATATGGACCATGGCGCATGTGTCTGGATTATAGGGAGCTCAAGAAGATCACTATTAAAGATAAATTTCCCATTCCTATGATTGATGAATTATTGGATGAATTACATGGAGCAATTTATTTTACCAAGTTGGATATTCGTTTAGGATATCATCAAATTAGAATGAAGATTGAAGATATTCTGAAAACAACATTTTGAACTCATGAGGGTCATTATGAATTTTGGTCATGCCTTTAGGCCTTACCAATGCACCTTCTATATTTCAAGGGTTAATGAATTCCATTTTCAAACCCTTCCTTAGAAAATTTGTGCCAGTATTTTTTGATGATATACTAATCTACAACATGTCTTGGAAGGATCATGTTCAACATGTTGACAGGGGTGCTCAAACTATTGGAGGAGAAACAATTATATGAAAAAACATCCAACTATTTCTTTGGATTACAAGAGGTGGAATATCCGGGTCATATTGTATCTCACGAGGTTGTTAAGGTAGACCCTAACAAAATTAAAGCCATTAAGGAATGGAAAGTCCCCACAACCATAACGTAGTTGTGCGGATTTCTCGAGTTAACAGGGGTATTATCACAAAAAATTTTAAGAATTATGGGAGAATAGCGAGCACCTCTAACAACATTATTGAAGAAAGATGCATTTTCATGGACTCTCGAAGCAACTAAGGCCTTTATTGTGGAATGTGATGCCTCAGGGAAATGGAATTGGTATTTTTTTAACACAAGAAGGAAGACCCATTGCTTTTTGAAAGTCGTTAAATCAAAGGAAATTATTTACAAAATGTTATTTATGAGAAGGAAATGTTGGAAATACAACATGCACTAAAGAAATGGAGACCTTACCTAATGGGAAGACACTTCAAGGTAAAAAGCTGGGTCGTGATAGTTTTAAACACTTTTTTGGAACAAAGACTATCTTCACAAGAGCAACAGAAATGGGTCACAAAGATGTTAGGTTATGACTTTGAAATCATCTACAAAAAAAGGGAAGCTAAATGTTGTGGTAGATGCACTCTCAAGAAAGGATGAAGAGGTGTAAGCATTGATTTGTGCCATTGCAATTATCCAACCAAATTGGATAACCAAAGCAAGGGATGAATGGAAGAAGGACGAAGAAGTGTGGACTCTCATTCAAAAGTTGCAGTAAGATCCTAGTTCATCAAATACATTTAGTTGGAAAAAATGATTCCTTATGGTACAAAGATCGCTTATATATTTTCAATAATTCCCAACTAAAACCAAAGATTCTTTTGGAATTGCACACTTCTCCTTTAAGAGGACACTCGGGATTTTTTAAAAACTTACTACAGAGTGAAGAAATAATTTTTTTTGGGATGGAAGTGTTGGAATGTTTGGTTTTCCAACAAAATAAAGTTGAGACAATTAAGACCCCGGTTCTTCTACAACATTTATCCATTCCAAGTCAATGTTGGGAGGAGATTTCAATGGATTTTATCACAGGGTTTACCTAAGTCCGAAGGAAGGAGTGTCATCGGGGTGGTAGTTGATAGACTTACCAAGTATGCACACTTTTGTGCATTATCTCATCCATTTAAAGCGAGTACAATTGCTACTGCATTTATAAAAACAATTCAAAAGCTACATGGAAACCCGAAGATTATTGTAAGTGACAGAGATCCCATTTTTACAAGAAATTTTTGGACAGAATTATTTTCTTGTTTGGGTACTCAACTAGCTCATAGCTCTACTTATCATCCTCAACTTGATGGTAAAACAGAGATAGTAAATAAATGTTTGGAAGGATATCTTTGTTGTTTTGTATCTGATAAGCAAGCACAATGGGTCAAGTGGTTACCTTTCGCTGAATGGTGGTATAACACTTCCTTCCATACTGTAGCAAAAAATGACCCCATTTATGGCACTTTATGGATATCATCCACCATCCATCACATCTTGTTTAAGGGAAAATGCTAGGGTTCAAGTAGTGGAGGATCAAATCGAGCATCAACAAGAAGTTCTCCAACTCTTAAAGGATAACCTAAATTTTGGCACAAAATCGAATGAAACAACAGGAAAAATCAACATCACAGGTGAGAGAAGTTTTGATGTGGGAGACTGGGTATTTTTTACGGCTACAACCATACAAATAAATGTCCCTCAAGAAAGCTAAGAAGGATAATAAATTATCGCCAAAGTACTACGATCTCGACAAGGCTTTGCAAAATATTGGTATTATGGCATACAAATTGGAGCTTCTCGATTCTTCGCAAGTGCATCCGAGTTTTCCATGTTTCATGCTTAAAAAAAGGTTATAGAGGACAAAATTCGAGTTCAAACAATATTGCCGAACTTGATGAGGAAGGAAAAACCATATTGGAACCTCGAAGCGATCACGGAAACAAGAACTCGACAACTACGAAATTGATCAATTTCGAGTATCTCATCAAATGGAAGAACATACCCACCGAAGATTCTACATGGGAGGATGAGAATTTTATACAAAAGCACCCGGAGCTACTCAAGCATTGAGGACAACACTTTTTTGAAGGAGAGGAGCACGTTAGGTCCCTATATTACTAGTATGGTCCCTTATTGTTGTTAGTGTAACCCCCCTTATTGTTATTGTTGTACCCCCTGTAACCCCCCATATTTTTTATTATTGTGCCCTTAAATTATTATTGTTAGGTCGGCTAGGATTACATTGTGGCCCCACTAGGACTACATTGTGGCCCCCATGTAATCCTATATATAGAAAGGAGGTTTTGTCATTTGTATCATCCAAGAATTGTTCGTTTATGTAATTTATTGGAGGTTGCCCCCCGGAAGTGGCTGATTTCTAAGGCGTTGATCTCTCTTTTATTAATTTTTTTGGAGCTGGTTTCACAACAGTATGGAAATAATGGTTGTAGTATCTTTGCATTTATTTCTTCGAAAGTCATGCAGTTCATCTATGTAATTAAACAATGACACATTATATCAACTAGAGGTTGAATGGAGGATATTATATTATGAATAGAGGTTTAAAATCAAATATAAAATGAATTTGATAGAGAAGGAAGCCCTATAAACAATAAGTATTAGAGAAAAAAGAGTGGGGAATCACCAATCTTCAATGTGATATTTTTTGGAAGGGAGTCCAAAAATCCACTATATGTGTAAGTTACTACTACTTTCACAAGTGATTATAAAGTATTATAAAATGAAACAAAAAAAACATAAAACAACAAACAACATTAACAATGAAAGAATGAGTATTTAAAACAAGAACACAATAGGAGTAAAATGGGAAGCAAGGAATTATTTATTGATAATGAAGGAAGCCAATAACATCCGTGCTTTGGAGACATAATACAAGATATGGGACTGGTAAACCCTTTGGTATATCTTAGAGGAGGGTCCCCTTTTTTATCTCTTTGCAGGGAGGTTTCTCTCCCAAAATTTTTGAATATCACAAATGTTGGAGGTCCAAAATTTCCAAAGGAATTATAGAATTGAGTGATAATTTGGCTAACATAAATTTTCACTTCTCTTCTTGTCCAAGTAATTGCATTTGCGAGTGGTATTTATAAGACAAGTTCATGTATGTCCCAATCTTATCCGATTAATGAGTTTTGATCCTTGCGTGGACTTCTCATGCTTGAGGAGACATGAGAAGTCCTTCGGGGACTTTGATCCTCTCTTCAAGTGTGTAGGAGCTCAAGGTTGAGCACTCGACCTATGTACTTACAACTTAACAAAACTAATCATGGTTTCTTGCACGATATTAAAATTTTCATTTTTTTATGGATTTTTTTTCGGTTAAATAAATAGTCACATGGCTTCGTGCAATTTTGAAATGGTGGCTTTAAGTAGTTTAAAGAAAAGTTGATTTGTGGCGATTGACCAAATACATTTGTGTGACCGATTAATAGCTTTTAGGAACCTTTTATTTTATTTATTTCTTGAAATTTTCAATTTTTTTATTGAATATTATATTGTTTTCATACATCTTGATACCTGAAGAGTGTAACAAGTGGAGGAATTATCTCACGGAACCATTTTTACCAACAAGATTCCCTGTTTGGAGAATTCGAGTCCGAAATATTCTATGAGAAATTTGAGGCATTAAATGAAAGTTTGGGGATATAAATATTCTTATTGATTGTCACACATTTTTTTTACTATTACACACACAAACATTTCCAATGGCACAAGAATAACCCAAATCAAATTCCACATGAAAATGTTATGCCACTCGGAAGTTGACCTTCCTATTTTGGCCACAATAATTCGAGAGGATGCCATGTCATCCCCCCATTATTCATGAAAAAGGAGCAATCCATTTGATCATGATGAATAAGACTCTATAATTTTCCAACTATAACTTTGGTTAACGGTTGAGCGAGTCAAATCCAACCACTAGAAGGCTATCAAGTTGTGTTATAATTGGGCCACTAGGAGGAAAAGGGGTTCCATTATTTTTCGTGTTCATTTGTTCTATAGATGAGCATTGTAGTTAAGAGGTATAGGAAGATATAACTTAGAGGGGATTTGTGCATTGTAGTATCGCATAAGACAAAAGCCTTTCTTCTTTATACTCACATCCTTTTATATTCCAAGTAAGAGAGTAAAGAAACCTCACCGTCTAGTCGGTTTTTTATCCCAAAAGGGTTTCCTAGGTTATATCTTGTGTGAGATTGAGGTTTGTGAGTTTTAACCCATTGTTCTCTATTTTTTTTCATAATTATAATTTTCATTCATACACAAAAACAATATTTTATAGATCCATAAATCTAAAGAGAAATAAACTCTCATAATGTATATTTTAGATTTAAGTATAATTTTATCGGATTTATTGCGATGAAATTTCTAGCAGAATATACATGAAAGTTTATGGATTTTTTTTCTTGAAATCCCTCGCATATTTACATGAGCATTTTTTTAGATGATAACAAGTAGCAAATAGGATATGTAATATTCCCATTTAGGCCAAGCCTATGGGAATATCTTATTTTGCCTTATTTTATCTTACATTTCATGTTTATGAATAAAATATGAAGGAGGACATGTAAAACTCCTAAAAGCCATGAATAAATCAATGCCCATGTAAACAGAGACATATCTAGGCCATGTAAATAATATCTTGCAGGGTGTGAATAAGCTTAAATCACAAGACTGGGTCAGCCTTGACCAAATCAACAACGTAGTCTAGGTGCAATAAACCTCATGGATACACGAGCGTAGTTCTAGATGGAGGCTCCACATGTGAAAGGAGTTAACTCATTGAGGTGGTTTAGGGTTTGACAAGGCATTCATCCTATAAAAGAAGGAGGAGGACAACAAGAGAAGGTTGTTCATGTTATTACTTTCTGAAGGTTTTTTTCTATTGAGACACACCTATGTTGGGGTTTCTGTTTAGGAACTCCCACCTCCTTCCTTGAGCAGACTCTTGGAGGAAAGTAATGTGTAGATTGAATCATTACAAGTTATTCATCAATATGTGAAACATAAG
The DNA here is from genome assembly GCA_034641835.2 of Pinus albicaulis. Lineage (NCBI taxonomy): Eukaryota > Viridiplantae > Streptophyta > Pinopsida > Pinales > Pinaceae > Pinus > Pinus albicaulis. The sequence goes on from JAXQQM020086561.1 coordinate 68,122, forward strand.
TTTGATTTGTGTAGATTGAACCATTACAAGTTATTCATCAATAAGTGAAACATAAGTTTGATTTGTATAAATGATCCCATTTGATATTACCCAAGCATCTAGATAGTAATGCAAATAGAAAAGGACAAGTTTTGCATACTATTACTTTAAGCTTATCATGCTTAATGTGTCCTTCATTTTTTTATATATAAATTAAACACAAAGAAATTTCACCTATTTTTTTAATGATTGATTTTACATCAATTAAACTATCTCATTGAGTGTTTTGGATTTGTAAAATTGAAATCTAAACAACAATATTATTTTTTTTATATCTAAATTTGGAAAAACATATCAAATATTAACAAAAAAACCCACCTGGATTGTAATAATTAAATAAAATATTAACCACCTTCCACCATACTCCTTTTAACAAAATTTATGCTTGATCCACTAATTATTTTCATATGCCATTTATTATTTAAAATATGATAGGGTTTTTTATATTTTGAGATCCATTTAATCATTTATAAGGTAACTATTATATTGGATTTGGTTGTTATATATTTTCTTCATCTTTTTATTTTTTTTCCTAATGAAAAATCACAACTTTATTCATTGATCCAGACTTATTCCGGAACACAATAAAATACAGAAATAAACATAAATGCAGAGATGCAATAGAAGTAGAACTTAATTTAATTAATATCAAATAATTGAAATATGGTTACGGACTTAATGGAAATGAACTAGCTCGAGTGATGGCATCTTATATCCGAGAAGAGATGTGGCGGCTACATGCCTCCGAACTATGTTACAATGAAGAACACAAGCCTTTTTTATTATTGAAAAATGTGGGAAAATCATAAACAACCAAAACACTAATCCTAGGAGATGGAATACCAAGGGTTTGTGGGCCCCGTTAGGGTTAGTTGGGTAGCCAACTTCCTAGGGTCGCAACTTGGTCATATTATCTCCGTTTGGCGCATACAATATATCATCGGAAAGATATATCCAAGTACTACAATATTTTTTCGCAGACCCTTTCCTATGGATATGGGCCTACCGAGGACCTCAAAAAAGACGTTGTTTGAAGGTTCGATACTCGAAAAACTCGCTAAAAAAGAGTAAATGTTGCTATAAGTAAGGAATATGATGAAATCGAATGTAGGTCTATGTGGAATAGGTGGGTGGCCACCAATATCCACTTAGACCATTCATAATGAAACAAATTACATATTTTAGATGCTAAAAAGCATATGCAAAAAAATAATCAATCTTGGAATCCTATATAAAATACAACTCATCAATGCATTAATAAAACACTACTCCCTTCTACCTTTCTATTTTTTCCACTTTCCACCAATCATTAGAGTTGGGAGTGGAAGATACAATATACATTTTAGTTTTTTGTTACATTTGGAGGAGATTCTTTATCGAATCCGAACTTTCTCATGCATGAATGATTTTTTGTACCACTAATTTATTTTTTCGGAGGGGATTTGCACTACCCCGCTTCGTTGTATGGAAGGCATGGGGACTATTGAAAAAAATATGTTCTTCTTCATTCTTCGACATGGATTGTCGAGGCTTTTGGACATTGTCGTTGGTAGTTTTTTTTCTAGGATTTATACCTCCTTCGCTTCAACCTCATGGGGAATTTTTTTTTCTAACCTTTCGGTTTTGAATCTTCTCACTTTTTTCTTTTTTTAGATCTGTTTTTTTTCTTGTGGACACGTGTTTTGAAGGTGACCAATTTGTAATCAAATTTGAAGGAGTCAACACTATTTCATGGTTACTCTGTCACTCCTAAAAAACTCCTTATTAAGCTTATACCTCTCATTTTCACCCTCCTTTCCCCTGCCTATAACCTCATTGCCTCATTTTTCCCCCGTCAATAGACTCCATCCTCCATATAGGGTTTTCCTATAGCTAATTCATTCCCTTTTTTTCCTCGAGTTCCTCAAGCATTGATGGTCTCAAAACTATCTCTATAGGCTCTTTAGATAAATCAAGTACATTGGATTTTGGATCTTCAATACAACACCTTTTACAATACTTTGTTTTTTCACTTAAAAAACCTCCAAGTCAAATCCCGATCAAAGTCAAGTCAAAGGACCCTCCCACTAGGTCATCGGGGGTTTACATTGCTTAAGGTTGTCCTTGCATGTGTCGTGCACCTGCTTTTCCTTTGCTAGAATACGGCTCGGACGTAATAGAATGTCAAGACATGGTTATTCAAGAAGGACCTAAAAGATTTCCAAAGAAGATTACCTTCGAGTTCAAAGTCCGCAAATGAGAAAAAATGAACAGAGTTTAGCACTTCGCAGGGAGTGTTGAAGGATTTGTCAAAAGAACGTATTGATGAGGTGGATTGTCTATTCGTGAATGAAAACAACTTACGAGCAAAGGAAGGGAAAACCACTTGGTCTTGTAAATAATTAGGGTTTATACACTTGATGGTCCAGTCGAGTGCCTAAGCGGTGACCACTTGCGAAAAGTCTATCGGAAAAGATTGATGAAATAAGGAAAAAAGGTGAGGTGAACTGGACATAAATGAATGGACATGAAAGGGCTATAGATAACTTAGAAGACAACACCGATGATTTTACGTAAAAGCACTCTAGACACCTAGGGTTTTGGGAAAGTGGCCAAAGAAGGTAAAATGATAAGTTGAACTCCATGGTGGAAGCAAAAGAGGATTCCGAAGATGCTAATGTATGTTTTAATCCCAAAGTGTCAAAAATGAACATGTCAAGTCAAAAGGAGCCAAGAAGAGTCATTTTAATGACTTAAGAAAACCCTGCAAGCAAAATTGTAAAGAATATCGATTAAGAAAGGTAAAATGACTTTAAAACATTAGAAAGTGAGTTTATAAATATAAATCAAACTTCCATTTGCCTATAAATCCCATCTAACACTTCAATAGATTTATTATCACCTTTCAAAAGATCAAGAGCACTCAAGAGAGAAAAAATATGTGAGTTTCCTAAGTGAATTTGGGCAAAGTCTTTTGGCACCGTGTGCTCAAACTGGCGCTGCGTACTTGGCTTTTCTCCTCCTTTAAATTTATGAAGGCACCGCATGCCCGGAAGGTGGTGTTGCACGTCGGGGAAGGCATTGTGCTCTTTCCCAACAAGCCTATGAAGAAAACCCTTTGCGCTACGCGCTCATCCTTGGCGCCGCGCCCTTAACATTGGCATTGCACCCTTGGCCAGGAAGGGTTTCTAAGACCTCCAACCATTCAAACCATTTCAAAACCCTTTCAAGTTTCCTCCAAAGTCATCTAAAGAACTGCAAAGAGGTAAGTACATGATATACACTCATATTCAATATATTTTGATTGATTTCTTGATGAATGGAATGAAACCCTAATTAAAACTTGAGTTTCAAGTTGGAGATCACTCGTTTAAACCTCATTTCATCTTCCTAGATAGAGTGTCGGTGATAGAAAGGTAATTGCACGGTTGGAGGGTTGTCATTGAGTTGTTTTAACCTCTCACTCATTCCCATACACCTATACCCTCACTCACTCATCCCATTCACTTTCAAAGCTACCTTTTCATTACCATCCCTTCATCTCATTTCCATTTACACTTCGAGTTTTGTAAAAGCAGAGTTCACAATGTCCGAGGATGAAGACAATGGTGGTGAAGCCAAAATTCCAAGGAGGCATGATCATAAAGGAGGCAAGACAAATATGTTTAAACCCCTTTGTACAAGAGAGCTCATGGCATCTCCCCTTACTATTTCTTGTTTGAAACATGTAGGTTGCTATGAATTTTGTGAAACGTTGCAAACGAGTGCAAAAACCACCCTAAGCTAACTATTCTATTTATCATTAACTTGAATGACAAAGAAGTTAATCTTGCAAGGGTCACCTTTAAATTGTCTACGAGATGCCATTTCCAATGCCACATGCATACCTAGTGTAGGGGAGAAATGGTTCAAGCAAGCTAACCTTGAAATGGGTTACTTTGAGCCATACCTTAAGCCTGGGTATAAAGACCACAACAAATCCATCTTTCCTTTCTCTCACTTGCTTGATAGATATGCACCTATGATGAAGATTATCATGAAGTATTTCACATGTGAGGCAAGGTTCTCCCATCTTTACTCATACCACATCGAGTCGCTTATGCATTTTACTAGAGTAATGATGTTGCATATATCCTATTACCTTTACCGAAGCATTGATAAAATGACATACATAGTGCAAAAGAGAAACTACCCTCAGTAGATGCAAAGCCTTTTCCATCTCTCACTTATCAAAATGGTGGTTATGCACCAACTACAACAGAAATTCAATCCATGGGAGACCTTCATTTCCAATGAAGTGTTCACTACTCCGCAAGGCCATCATCAACAAGATATACCCTCCTCATCTCATATTCCCATTCCTACTTCTCCATCACTTCCTATTGTCCCTACATATCTACTCACTCACACTCTTTCACCCCCATGATGACACTCCCACGTCCCCATCCACTCACATTCCTTCACCTCATGATGATCCTCCTTCATCACCTTCCCACAAACCTTCACCCTCATCTCATGACACCACAACAACGATGATGAGGGCAGTGAAAAAGATGACACTAATATGGTTGACATAGAGCCTTTTCCTTTGACCTATCAAAGAGGTCATAGGAATTTGTTTTCTGCACAAATTGTTGAAGGGGCCCTCTCTTCATCATCCAAAAAAATAGCTTGACAAAGGTAAGGAAAAGGTAATTGTTGAAGAAGAGTAAGACAAGCATGAAACCGAGCAAGAGTTTCAGCTAATTCACCTTGACGAGTGAGAATGAGGATGAGGAGAGGATCACAAACATGTTGCTCAAGAGAAAGGATGCCCGGATTAGGGAGATACGAAAAAAAATATTGGTAGGGAAAAAAAATGTGATCAACTTCCTTGAGATAGAAAATTAGCGAGTTAGAGACGAGAGAAGTCCATCGGTGAGGTCGAGCTCGGAAAGAGGCTGGAAAATCCAAGGCTAAGTTAGATGAGACCTTGGGAATTATTGATGACAATGAAGATGAGGAAGAAAAAACTTCCTAAGAAGAGGCCAAGGAAAATTGGGTTGAAGAAGGCCTTAGCCCGAGAAAGAGAGAAAGAGACAGAGTTGGTAGAGCAGACTCACTCCAAGTGAGCTGCTTGCCATGGAAATCAATTATGATAGAGAATATTGGCTAGAAAGAGCCAATATACACCTAGAGGATCAGCTTGAGAAGGCAAAAAGAAACATTGGCCTTTAGAAGAAGATGGCAAGGCAAGTATGCCTTAAGAAACAAGATTGCAAGGGCCAAGCTCAAAAGAGCCCTAGCAAAGATTCAAGCCCTAAGTGACACAAAGGAGAATGAGAAACTTGACATCCTTGCTGATGTATCCCTCCAATCCTCCCAAAAAATTATCAACAAGGTAAAATTCATTTTTTAGCATGTTTTTGCATTTTTTTAGTTTTTGATTGTTTGGCCGTGAGAAAAAAGGGACCAAACGAACATCGCCACCGGCACTCGCGCTCTTTTTTTGGGGCTCTCAATTGAGGAAAGGTTTACATTTTCATGTTTCCCATGCCCAACACATCATCCACAGAACATTCAGCTTATTTGGAATAGAATTGGTCCCTCAAAAGGGAAAAAAAAACCATCAAAAAAACACCTTTCTGCCATATTTTCAGCACTAGCAATATGCCCTTAGCAATCTTGGGAGAATGGATTTTTGAGCAGTTAAATGGACTCCATTCTGAGAAATAAAGGCATATTTGGAAACTAGATAGGACAGGCTTTCCAATGAGCTATTATGGAGCTCATTTGGACATCGAGAAGGCCTCCAAATATCAGCAGTAAGTTTCCCAGCTTTTTGTGCTACATCCTTGGCTCGGCGTTGTGCCCTTGCCAAAAAATTCAAAAAAAATACACAAGAAGTTATTAAAAAATATTTTTTGAGGTTTTAAAGGACAAATATCTGTAAAATTAGCTGAGGAGTTATGTTAGAAGTTATTTTTTTCATTTATTGAGATTGGGATATTTGTGCCTTTGCCCTTGCATGGTCTCAATGGTCAAATGCATTTATGATGTAATTAATGACTTCTAAAACCCTAGCTAGGGTTTGCTTCACCATTTTGGCAGTTAAATACGCATGCAAGCCTCATTGTGATTGTTGGTTGATTGTTGAGTTCAATATCATAGACTTGGAGTTGAGAAGAAATTGGCTTTGGAGTTGTGTGAATATTTTGATTTGAATGGCAATGGAGCAAGCACATTTGCAAGATTCATGAAGATGGTTAATGGTGATGTTTTTCTAATTTAGCACTTGTCTTCTTATTTTTTTTCATATTGTTTCATCTTTTCTCATTCAATAGAGAAGGAATTTTAGGTTAATATATGATGTTAGAGGCACCTTAAGTCTATTTGCCTTCTATTGCTTATATGTTTTTCCTCTCGCTAGGTCTAATTGGAGAATTATTGATTGCTCTCTAGATCCACTTAGCTTGTTTTCTTAAGAATGATTTAATGGATTCAAGTCCAAGAATTTTATGGTATGCCCTATCCTTTGGCGTGGCTTAAACATTGTTCTTAAGGCCTTTTCTTTGAATTTTACTAATTAGGTCACTGCTGAAGAGGTTTATGGTTTACCCCTGTCCTTTAGTCCATCTTAAATAATCTCTTTGAAGGTCTTTTATAGTTTGATTAAGGAATTTATGAGTACCCTGCTCTTTAATCATTACTAATGTGTTATCTTACATTTTTTTATTTCTCTGAAGATGAATAACTAGAGAATTTAGGAGTTCCTTGCTCTCTAGGGTTTATTGGATTGTTGTTTTGTAGGTTTACTCGATCAATTTTTACCGAAGAAGCTTATGGTGTGCCCCTGTCCTTTGGTTATTTCTTAAGCATAGCGATCTTTAAGGCCCTTCTTGTTATGGTAATTGTTAAAGGATTCTTAATTTGCCTTTTAAACCTACTATGTTCACAAATTTAATGTTCATTTCACTCACATAAGCCACTAATATCCATTTGGCTTTGTTAACTTTCCCTATGAAACACCCTTGATTCATTGTTGTCTTTTCAAGCCTTTCACAGACCCCATAGCCCAATGGTTTGAACCTCTCTTACTCTATATGTTCTACTTGACAACATACCCAACCAAACCAAACAAAACAAAGAAACCCTATCAATTTAACTAGCCTAAAATCAACATCCTAAAACACATACAAGTCACACCTTTATACAAATTTAGAGAGAGCCCTCTCTGAGTCCAAGAAGGCTAGGTCCTAGGACTCCAAATTTGGTTTGATGTTACCCTTGTCTATTTGGACATTACCAATCTGCTAAATTACGGGGACCTAAAATAATGGCGACTCCGAGTGGGGACTAAGTAACTAACATCTTGAACATTTCTTCAAAACTCAAAAATCCCCTATCAAACATAGATAAATCAATTGTTAGCTAACAAAGCTATCCGGTTGATTTTCCATACTAGAGCCATGGTGAACATACTAGGGAACACTCATTAAAATCTTAGTGTTACATAAAGAACTCAGAAAACCAAAAAAATATCTCTAGATTGGTATTCAATTGTTGATGGTGGACAACAAACAAATCTTCAAAACAATTAGCATCATCCACCCTGGTAACTCCACCTGTCTCTCCAAGTAGACCTAGTGACTCCACTCGTTTCTCACGGACTCCCCCGGGAATGTACTAACCAAACCTAATATAAGAAAGCCCGGTCACTCACTCTGTAAATTTAGTATTCATACAGATTGGTTTTGTTTTCAAATTCTTATAAACTTTCAACCTCTCTATGTTATGGGTCCGAAATCTAGCTTCACAAAGAATTAGCACCGGATCTCACCCCGACCCAAACCCTCCTACTATAGTTGATGACCCGGAAAGAATCCTAAGAAAAACTTCTAAGACTCGAAGACTCAACTATTGTTAGACCAATTCACAAAGCAAGCTCTGTCCCACGAAAACATTACATCCTTGCAAGATACCCAATTTGACTTACACCATAGAAGAAACCTATTCAGAACTAAGTCTCAAAATTGGATAGATTAGATAGACCTTGAGCCTACAAACTTACATTAGAGTCCTAGAAGAGAAGCCTCTCCTTCCACTCCTCCCCGATTTTTTAACTTCTCCAACACTTTCACTCATTTCGATCCAAGTCTGCTCAATCTCGGCTAGCTAGTCCAAGTACATCCGATACCCCCCACTCATACACCCATGGTGCAAACCACTCTATTTCATCCTCCACCCCCTGCTCATAAACCCTCCTCTTGTAAATCCTCCTTGGGTTCCATTACCTCCTATCATGGCAAAGCATGGTATGCCCCCCCCGGTACTATGACAACCTTTATCGCTTATGCCATAGGACTACCAATCTAAAACCCCTCACTTTACTAGAGTCGATTCTACAATTGCCCAACAGACATGTAGACAAGATGAATGATGCATTTGAATACCGATAAATAGAAGAGGAGACTATAAAAAATGAGAATTTTTGCCCAAATTTTAGGAGGAGAAGCAAATAAATGGTTCAAAAAACATAACTCCTAACAACATTCATGACCTCCCTTCCCTTTATCAAACATTCATAAACAAGTGGGAGAGTGAGAAAAAATCCTCTTCAAATCCTATTAGAGTATGAAAAGCTTAAAATGAATGTTGGGGAAAGTGTCCAAGACTACTACACTAGGTTCAATAGTGTATACAATGCACTCCCTCCCAACATGAAACCCCCCACAAGGCATAACCTTAGTAAAACTTTCATATGGATTTGATCCAGACATGTCTTATCAATTAAGAGAAAGAGATCTCCTTACCTTAGAAGGAATGCAAAGGGGAGCGAGTAAGTGTAGAAGTGAATCTAAATGATAAAAGGGCTAGATTAAGAACAGAGAAGAAGGTTACATACAAAGAGGAAACTATGGCCTCCACATCGATGCTAAAATTGACGAGTCTAGTTAGGACAATGGAAAGGATGATGGAGAGAATCAACTTGATCGAAAGAGCACCTCCTAGGGAAAACCAAACAAACCCTCAAAATAGAAACAGGGAACCAAAACTTCGAAGGGACCCTCCCCAAATAAGACAAAGAGAAAATGACCAGAAAAATCAGACCTCCTTTCCAAAAAAACTATGTAGATGAAGAGGAGAGAGAGATTGAGGAGCCGAAGTAAATCATGTCAATCTAATAGACTCCAATAATGAGGATGTTGTTTTTTCTCACGGAAGAGGAACAAGGTCTGTTTTCCTCAAACGAAACTAGAAGAAATTATGAGGATTCTGAAGAATACAAACTAGGGTTTGAAAATTCCATCATGGAGGTTCATAGGCGGTATGACCTCGAAGTGGGAAAACACAAGACATCCCTAAGAGGAACAAATCAGAATTTTCTACTAGGAAGACCCCTAAAAACAGTCTTAGAAAAAACAATAGAAAATACAAACACCATAGCTAAGAATGTTGATCAAATCAAAAAACAAAATCAGCCAACATAATGGTTACCAAAGCTACCCTAGTACATCAACTAGTGGCTTTGAAAAAAAGCTCGCTTTAACTAACATTCCAAATAAAACTCAAGCAAACTAAGGTTGTTGAAAAGTTCATGTATGATAAAACCGATGTAAATATGCCAAGAACACAAACTCCAATCGGTATTGAGGGAGAAATTGCCAAAATCAAAATAGCCATACCCCTTACCGAACCGGCGACTCAAGATGTTTATAGATCCGGAGTTTTGAAAGCTTTAAACATACGAAATGACACCTATACTCTAAATCTCGCCGATGACAAGCTTGAATTTTTTGTTTGGACCCAGAGGTAGAGGGAAAATTCCAAGAGGCGGTTGTCCCTCCATTCTATTTCGGTTTAAACATCCATGACAAAATCCTACACAATGTCATGCTAGACTACGGTGCCTCACATAACCTTATGCCAAACGAAGTGATGGAGAGATTAGGCCTCGAAATAACCAAGCCATACAAAGACTTATACTCTTTTGATTCAAGTAGAGTTAAATGTATGGGTTTAATCAAATATCCGTGTGTCAATCGACACAAATACTAGCTAAGAGCCTAGTCATGGACATTGTAGTGGTTGACATTCCCCCCGAAGTATGGCATACTTGTATCTATAACATGGGGAGCCAAACTCCAAGGAAACCTCCAAATGGACATGACATATGCTACCATTCTACTATTTAACCAAACAAGAATACTATACGAGAGAATCTCACATGAAATACATGGTAAACAACCAAGATAGGCCAAAAAAACACCCCTCTCTATTCTATCCATTCAAGCCTTGACTCATTTATCTTGTACAATGAAGATGACCGTAGGGGGAGGCATGCTCGTGAACCCGCACCATATGAATAGTGAGTGACTCTATCCCTTTACTTACGAGCATTCTTTCCATCTTGTATTTACTTTATTTATTGCTTCATCCTCGCACGAGCACTAGACGTAGCAGACACATACAACACCTCACGAGTTTGGATTGGTATGTGCTTCCGTTATTAGCCTATCGAGAGAGTTAAGAGGCAAGTTGCGGGGGAAGATATACGGGTTATATCATTCAAATAGTATCCAATATAGCGATGAAATAACGTATATAGTAGATCTAGTAATGTCTCTAATCATATGGCCACTATATATTCTTCCTTCTCTACCAAAATGGTACCATTCCTTGCTATTAGTGAGCAAGTAAATGAAAAAAGAGGAAGAGCAAGACTTGTCGGAACATTCAAACCAAACACAAAATGAAGAACATGACAAACCAAAACCCTAGCAGATCATGAACAATAACATAATGGTGAATCTAAAATTGAAAAACTTTGGAACATGAGCTTTGATGGCTCTTGTGGCAAAGCTGGTTCAAGAGCAGGTGTTTGGATACACAACACTAATCAAGGTCACTCTTACAAGCTATATTTTAAATTTACAAACAATATTGTAGAGTATGAAGCTCTTCTCTTAGGGTTACAAATGTCTGAAAAGTATAGGAGCTAAGAGGATTTATGTTCTAGGGGATTCCGAGCTAATCATTAAGAAAATCAAAGGAGAATATTCAGCCAAAAAATCCTAGGCTAAGAGAATATAGAAATGATACCTTAGACCTCCTAAAGACATTTGAAAAATATGAACTTACCTCTATCCCAAGAACTCAAAACAACCTTTGCTGCCAACACTTTCCAAGTACCTCATGCCAATGAACAATACACAAAGTGAAGGTCAAGTATAGACCAATAGTTCCCCGATAACATAGATTATTGGCAAGTATTTGAAAATGAAAAAACATATTGGAGACTTCTTGCAGCCCAAAACCAAGTTTGAAATGCTAAAATCAAACTCGGATCATCAAGAGGACTGCCTTGCCGAGGAACAAACACACAAAAACGGGGCTATCTTGTACTCGGTAATATAAATCGCTAGAACACCCTCTTGAGGCGGAATTGGTTGAAGATTTAGACAAAAGGGACCTTGAGGTATTGCAATGCAAAGATAACTTATTTCCAAGAAGACTTGCCCCCCTTAGAATAATTGTTTGATTTCAACGATGTTGCTAGAAAGCCTAAGATGGAATCTACCGAAACCGATGTAGAAGAATGCAACATAGGTAGTGAAGAAGAACCTAAAATGATAAAGTTGTCCAAAATATTGCCACTCCTTATAAAATAGAAATACATTGATTTTTTTCAAAGAGTTCAAGGATTTGTTTGCATGGGGCTATGAGGATTTGAAGTCCTATGACACAAACATCATTCAAGCACAAGATCCCTCTCAAGGAAAACCAAAAACCATTCAAGTAGAAATTGCATAGGATAAACCCTATCCTAATGCCTCTAGTTGAGAAAGAAATCAAAATGATGTATGATGTTGGAATAATAGTCCCACTCGGGTACTCAAAATGGGTCTCAAACCTTGTGTCGATGAGGCGGGAAAAAAGGAGAAATTAGGTTGTGCATAGACTTTAGAAATTTGAACAAAGCCTCCATGAAAGACAACTACCCTTTACCTAAGATGGATCATATACTGCAAAGGGTAGTGGGATCCAAAAGAATATCATTGCTTGATGGTTTTTCAAGGTATAATCAGGTGCTAGTACTTCCAAGTGATCTGAACAAAACAACTTTCACTACACCTTGGTGCACCTTCATGTATGTCAAAATGCCTTTTGGATTAATGAATACCGTGGGCCACTTTCCAAAGAGCCATGGACATTTATTTTTTCCAAAGAAATAAGCTACTTCATTGTGATATACCTTGATGACATCATTGTTTACTCAAAACCCGATGAAGAACACCTACCTCACTTAAGAAAAGTCTTTCAAAAAACGCGAGAAAGTATGCTTTATCCTTGAATCCTAAGAAAACTATATTTGTCCTTCATGAGGGAAAACTTTTAGGCCACATAATCTCTGAAGAAGGAATCAAAATAGGCCCAAAAAAGGATTAAGGGAATATTGCAACTCACTCACCCTAGGAACATAAAAGAGTTGCAATCTTTCATTGGAAAGATCAACTTCCTAAGAAGGTTCATACCAAACCTTACTCGAACTCCTAAGAAACATTACAAACATGCTTTGAAAAGAGAAATAGGAGTCAAATGGACCATAAAAGCAAATAAATCCTTTGAGCTAGTAAAACAAGAACTTACCCAAACACCAATTCTAATCAGCCCTAACTTTACCAAGGATTTCTTCATCTTCTCATTTGCATCGGAACACACAATTGTTGCGGTATTGTTGAAAAAAGAACATAATGGGACAAGAACAACCCATAGCTTTCTTCAACAAGGCACTAAGAGATGCACCTCCGAAATATAACATCATGGAGAAAAAAAAGCTTTTGCCTTAATCAAAGCATTAAAAGATTTCGGGGTTTACATCTTGCATTCACATTTCATTACTTTTGTTCCTCATGAAGTTGTTAAGGACATACTAACTCAGGGATCCCGATGGTAAAAGAGGTAAATGGATTGTTGTCATTTTAGAGTATGATTTGGAAATCAAGCCCACCAAGCTAATCCAAGGGAAAGGACTGGCCAAACCGATAGTTGAAGCAAACTTTCAAGCATTGGACATAAACATGATACATTCCTTGGATAAACAAGAGGAGAAGGTGACTCCACCTATAGAAGAAGAATTTCTGAACTCACTGCGGGTACGATGACATATTATATGTGCTTTTTAATCTAAATTCTCCTCCTAGTTTGTCCAAAACAAAAACCAGATTCTTGAAACTAAAAGCTGTAAATTTTTGCATTCTAGACAAAGCTTTATATTGGAAAAATTATGTTGGTATCTTGCTTAAATTTTTACTTAAAGATGATGTTGATAGAATCATGCATGAGTTTCATGAAGGAGAGTGTGGAGGTCAACTATATTGGAAAACTACTGCCAACAAAATATTTAGAGTTGGTTTCTATTGGCCCACTCTTTTCCCCGATATCCACAAGCTAGTAGTGACTTGCCATAAATGAAAAAATCTTTGAGGGAAAGAGAAAACTACTACCTTTGCCTTTACATCCTATCGGTGTTGAAACTCCTTTTCAACGAGTGGAGTTTAGATTTCAATGGAGAAATCCACCCCTGTCTCCTCCGCCCAACACAAATGGATCCTCACCGCAACTAACTATTTCACGAAATGGATAGAAGCCATCCATTCAAGGAATGCCACCGACTTGGTAATCATCAAATTCCTTGAAACCAATATTTTGTCCAGATTTGGTTGTCCGAGAAAGATCATCACTAATAATGTTGTTGCATTCAAGTCCAATAGAATGGTGGACTTTTGCCACAAGTATCACATCCCATTAGGGCATTCTACATCTTATTACCCTCAAGGTAATGGGTTGGCTGAGTCCTCTAACAAAATTTTGGTAAACATCATCAAGAAGTTGTTGGAGGAGAACAAAAAGACATGGCACAACAAATTAGTGAATGCACTATGGGCGGATAGATTAATAAGAAAGAAATCAATTAACATGTATCTGTATCAGCTAGTGTATGGCATGGATGTAGGTTTTCCAACATCCTTGGGAATCCCAGTGATGAAGATCCTCCAAGAGGTAGAATCGGAAGAGAATGATATGCAAAGGAGGCTGAACCAAACCATTCATTTGCAAAAATTAAGAGAAGAAGTGTACAATAGAACACAAGCCAGTGCAAGAGGGTATCAAGAAAATTTTTTGATAAGAGGACCAAGGCAAATGATTTCCAAATTGGAGACAAAGTGATGAAGTGGGATTCAAGAAGAGAGGACAAAGGAAAGCATGGAAAATTTGAAAATCTATGGAAAGGTCCATACATCATCCATTCAGCAAGAGGTAAAAATGCATTCTTTCTACAAAAAAATGGATGGAACAGAGTTGTTTGGAGGTCCCGTCAATGGCAGGGATGCTCAAGCACTATTTTTGTTGAAATTATTAGTTTAAAGCTTTGTTAATTGTACATAACATTGCTTTGAGTAAAGTATCAGAAAAAATAAAAAACACAAAAAACAAAGAAAAGAATAAAAAAGAGGGTAGATGAAAAAGAAGAGGTAAAGCCCCATACCAAAAAAATAATTTCGAAAGTGTGCAAGTCTAAATGCCACTACTTTGAGAAAGAAAAGTCTTGTTCAGTCATATAGCCTAACCATGATTGAACATGTTTTAAATTTCTGCTGATAAGTTAGATAAGCAAGATTTTCCAAACCATCTAAACTTGGCTTATCAAGTAGACTAGGTTAGGAAAAGATGTTGATTCCCAAAGCTTAAATCCGAGCCAAAGAGAAATGAGAGGGATAGGTAACTAAATCCAAATTATGAGCCCTCAAGTTTCTAGTTTTACTTGTACAAAAAATAAAATACTTGTGCCACTTGTCCAAGATGCCGCAACTCATGAAAAAATTAAACTCGCCTAACCTTGATTTGGTCATGTTTTGAATTTTATGTTGATAGCTTAGAGAATGAAAATCTGTCAAAATGCTTAACCTTGATAGATAAATAGACTAGGTAGAGAATAAAAAAGAGCTCATTAGTCTAATATGAGCTCTTGGAAGTGATAAGGGTAGAAGTAGATAGTTTTATTCTTTCAAAAGAAAAAAAAATATTTCAAGGGTTTGCCAATCCAAATGCACCCAAGTGAAGAAAAAAATGTTAGGAAATGTATGATGGGTAGGTAGTGTTGATATTGAAGCAATCATGTTTTTTTATATTGTAAGGTTAAAACTTCAAAGAATAGCAACAAATATCAGCCTTGAAAAAATGAAAGAATAGGAATAAATCAACAAGCATGTGAGGCTTCTTATCTACAAAAACAGAGATCCGAACTCTAAGGTTCTAGAAAACTCTCGAAAGGAGCTTCCCTCCCCAAGTGGAGCCACTGTTAGTCATCAGTATTTTTTCACTATCCTTGGATGATTAAAGGGTGTTTATATATTTTTTGAAAACAACATTCCTTGAATATTGTGAGTTTCAGAAATTTCCCTATCAATAGACTTCATCCTCCATATAGGTTTTTTCCAATAGCTAATTCATTCCTTTTTTTTCCTCAAGTTCCTCAAGCATTGATGATCTCAAAACTATATTTGTAGGCTCTTTAGATAAATCAAGTACATTGGATTTTGGATATTCAATACAACACTTTTGACAATACTCTGTTTTTCACTTAAAAAACATTCAAGTCAAATCCCGATCAAAGTCAAGTCAAACGACCCTCCCACTAGGTCATTAGGGTTTACATTGTTCAAGGTTGTCCTTAGATGTTTGAGGCAGTGCTTTTCCTTTTCTAGAATCCGGCTCGGATGTAATAGAATTTCAAGAAATGGTTATTCAAGAAGTACCTAAAATATTTCCAAAGAATATTACCTCGTCAGTTCAAAGTCCGCAAATGAGAAAAAACGAACGAGTTTAGCACTTCTGC
The DNA here is from genome assembly GCA_034641835.2 of Pinus albicaulis. Classification (NCBI taxonomy): domain Eukaryota; kingdom Viridiplantae; phylum Streptophyta; class Pinopsida; order Pinales; family Pinaceae; genus Pinus; species Pinus albicaulis. The sequence continues at coordinate 84,020 of JAXQQM020086561.1, forward strand.
AGGGAGTGTTGAAGGCTTTGTCAACAGTATTGATGAGGTGGATTGTCTATTCCCGAATGAAAACAACTTACATCAAAGGAAGGGGAAATAACTTGGTCCCTGTAAAGAATTACGGTTTATACACTTGATGGTCCAGTTGAGTGCCAAAGCAGTGACCACTTGCGAAATGACCTAGAGGAGACACACAAAGCCAAACATGATGAAAGTCTATCAGTATTGATGAAATAAGGAAAAAAGGTGAGGTGAATTGGACATAAATGAATGGACTTGAAAGGGCTATAGAGAACTTAGAAGACAACACCGATGATCGTTGTAAAAGCACTCCAAACACCTAGGGTTTTGGGAAAGTGGCTAGAGAAGGTAAAATGATAAGTTGAACTCTGTGGTGGAATCAAAAGAGGATTTTGAAGATGCTACTCGTATGATTGAATCCCAAAGTGTCGGAATGAACATGTCAAGTCAAAAGGAGCCAAGAAGATTCAATTTAATGACTCAAGCAAACCTCGCAAGCAAAAGTGTAAAGAATATCAGTGAAGAAAGGAAAAAATGAATTTAAAACATTAGAAAGTGGGTTTATAAAGATAAATCAAACTTCCATTTTCCTATAAATCCCATCTAACACTTCAAGAGATTCATTATCACCTTTCAAAAGATCAAGAGTACTCAAGATAGAAAAAATATGTGAGTTTCCTAAGTGAATTTGGGCAAAGTGTTTTTTCACTCGCGCGCTTAGACTAGCACTGCGCCCCTAGAAGTTGGCGCCGCGCACTTGCCTTTTCTCCTCCGTTAAACTTCTAAAGGTGTTGCGCGCTTGGAAGGTGGTACCGCACGTTGGGGAAGGCACTATGCTCTTGCCCGACAAGCCCGTGAAGAAAACCCTTGGCGTTGCGCTCTTAGGACCGGCGTTGCACGCTCGGCCCTTGGCCCTATGCCCTTAGCTTTAGCGTCGTGCCCTTGGCCGGGAAGGGTTTCTAAGCCCTCCAACCATTCAAACGACTTCAAAACCCTTTCAAGTTTCCTCCAAAGTATTCTAAAGCACTGGTAAGAGGTAAGTACCTGATATACACTCATCTTCAAGATATTTTGGTGATTTCTTGATGAATGGAATGAAACCCTAATTAAAACCTAAGTTTCAAGTTGGAGATCACAGTTTAAACCTCATTTCATCTTCCTAGACAGAGTGTTGGTGATAGAAAGGGTAATTGCATAGCTGGAGGGTTGTCATTGAGTTGTTTTAGCCTCTCACTCATTCTCATACACCTATACCCTCACTCACTCATCCCATTCACTTGCAAAGCTACCTTTTCATTACCATCCCTTCATCTCATTTCCATTTACACTCCAGGGGTTTTTTTAAAAGTAGAGTTCATAATGTCCGAGGGTGAAGACAAAGTGGTGGTGAGGCCCAAATGCCAAGGAGGCATGATCATAAAGGAGGCAAGATAAATAGTTTTTAACCCCTCGAGTACAAGAGAGCTCATGGAATCCCCCCTTACTATTTCTTGTTTCAAACATGTAGGTTGCTATGAATTTTGTGAAAAGGTACAACGAGTGCAAAACCACCCCGAGCTAACTAGACTATTTGTCATTAACTTGCATGAAAGACAAGTTAATCTTGCAGGGGGGCTACCTTTGAATTGTCTACGGATGCCATTTCCAATGCCACATGCATACCTAATGTAGGGGAGAAATGGTTCAAGCAAGCTAAGCTTGACATGAGTTACTTTGAGCCATACCTTAAGCCCAGGTATAAATACCACAACAAATCCATCTTTCCTTTCACTCACCCTGCTTTGATAGATATGAACCTATGATGAAGATTATCATGAATTATTTCACATGTGAGGGAAGGTTCTCCCATCTTTACTCATACCACATCAGTCGCTTATGCATTTTACTATAGTAAGGATCCCGCACATACCCTATTACCTTTAATGAAGCATTGATAACATGGCATACATAGTGCAAAAGAGAAACTATTCTCGGTAGATGCAAATCCTTTTCCATCACTCACTTATAAAAAATGGTGGTTATGCACCAACTAGAGGAGAAAGGCATTCCATGGGAGACCTTCATTGCCAATGAGATGTTCACTACTCCACAATGCCATCATCAGCAAGATATACCTTCCTCATCTCATCCTCCCATTCCTACTTCTCCATCACTTCCTGCTATCCCTATATCTCCACTCACTCACATTCCTTCACCCCCATGATGGCACTCCCACATCCCCATCCACTCACATTCCTTTACCTCATGATGATCCTCCTTCATCACCTTCTCACAACCCTTCACCCTCATGTCATGACACCACAAAGCATCAAACGAGTGATGAGGGCGAGTGAGACAGATGACATTGAGATTGTTGACATAGAGCCTTTTCCTTTGATCTATCAAAGAGGTCATAGGTAGGTGTTTTATCCACAAATTATGGAAGGGGCCCCCGCCTTCATTATCAACAAAACAACTTGACAAAGGTAAGGAAAAGGTCATTGTTCAAGAAGAGGAAGACAAGCATGAAACTAAGAAAGAGTTTCGACTAATTCACCTTGATAGTGAGAATGAGGATGAGGAGAGGATCACAAAAAATGCTACTCAACGACAAGGATGCCCAGCATTAGGGAGCTACAAACAAATCTTGGTAGGGCCAAAAATGTGATAAAATTCCTCGAGATAGAAAACCAGCGAGTTTGAGATAGAGAAGGCCATCAATGAGGTCGAGCTATCGAGCTCGGAAAGAGGTCGGAAAAAGACAAGGCTAAGCTAGATGAGACCTTGGGCATTCTTGATGAAAATGAATATGAGGAAGAAAAAACTTGCTAGGAAGAGGCCAAGGAAAATTGGGTTGAAAAAAGGCCTTAGCTCGAGAAAGAGAGAAAGAGACAGAGTTGGAAGAGAAGCTCGGTCCAAGTGAGTCGCTTGCCATCGAAATCAACTATGACGAGAGAATCTTGGCTAGAAAGAGCCAATATACACCTAGAGGATTAGCTTGAGAAGGAAAAAAAGAAACATTTATCTTCGGAAGAAGATGGCAAGGCATTATGTCTTAAGAAATAAGATTGCAAGGGCCAAGCTCAAAAGAGCCCTTGCAAAGATTCAAGCCCTAAGTGAGGCAAAGGAGAAGGAGAAACTTGATATCCTTGATGATGTATCCCTCCAAGCCTCCCAAACATGATCAACAAGGTAAAATCCATTTTTTCGCATCATTTTTCATTTTCGAGTTTTTGACTTTTTTGGCCAACAGAAAAAGGGCCAAACGTGCAACACCACCGGCGTTGCGCTCTTCTTTGGGGCACTCAATTAAGGAAAGGTTTACATTTTCATGTTTCTCATGCCTAGCACATTATCCACATAACATTTTGGCTCATTTGGATCATAATTGGTCCCTCAAAAGGGAAAAAAACCATCAAATAAACAATTGTCTGCCCTATTTTTTAGCATTGGCACTCGCGCCCTTAACGATATTGGGAGAATGGCTTTTTGAGCAGGTAAATGGGCTCCATTCTGAAAACTAAAGGTAGATTTGAAAACTAGACAGGGATAGGCTTTCCAGTGAGCTATCATGGAGCTCATTTGGACACCAGGGAAATCCTCCAAATCTCAACCGCAAAAAAGAGAAATGTTTCTAGTTTTGGCACTACACCCTTGGCCCGGTGTTGCGCCCTCGGCCCAGTGGCACCGCGCCCTTGCCAAAAAAGTGAACAAAAGATACAAGCGGTTATTAAAAAAAATATTTTGAGGGTTTAAAGGACAAATATCTCTAAAATTAGCCATTAGGGGAATTTTGAGGTCTAAAATAGGCCTCTTAAGGAAAATGTGCAATCAAAATTCACTTTATGAGAGCCATTCACATTTTAGGAGATGACATCATCCATAATGGTTGAGGTGGCATTGCTTGAGTTAAAGGTACTTACTTGTCACATTCTCAATGGTGGATAAAAACTCATGGTTAATCATGGTAGTGCTTGTAAGTACTTTTAAAGTCATAAAGTAAAGTACTCATAATAAATTTCATTTCACACTTTTTTGAATAAAATAATATTATTGTCATTTCATATTTCTTGAAAGAAACAATGCATATCTCTTTCTATTTATTATATTATATTATTTTATTTTATTTTTATATAGTATATTAATTACATGTTATTATACAATTTAAATAATATAAATTTTAATTAATAGCATATAATATAATTAAGAATTTATAAATTTATATTATATTTTATTTTAAGTTATTCAAGTACAAAGGACAAATGCAATAGTTGTTCAATGATAATGACTTTTTTCTTGAAAATCTCACTCTTATTTATAGTCACATCAATACAATTTTTTTATTAATTTTATTTTGGTACAAATTTTGAAGTGAATTTAACTATGGTTACATGGATTGTGGTGCAAAAAGTGAATTGCAAATTCATAAATATTATTTTATTATTTGCTTAGGAAGCCCATTTTTTTGACCTCAAAATTCCCCTAATGTGAGAAGTTTTGTTAGACGTTATTTTTTGCATTTATTGACATTGGGATATTTGTGCCTTAGGCCTTGCATGGTCTCAATGGTCAAATGCATTTATGATGTAATTAATGACTTCTAAAACTTTATCTAGGGTTTGCTTCACCATTTTCGCAATTAAATACTGCAGGTAAGCCTCATTGTGATTGTTGGTTGATTGTTGAGTTCAATATTATAAACTTGGAGTTGAGAAGAAATTGGCTTTGGAGTTGTGTGAATGTTTTGATTTGAATGGAAATGGAGCAAGCACATTTGCAGGGATTCATGAACATGGTTAATGGTGATGTTTTTTCTAATCTAGCACTTATCTTCTTATGTTTTCATATTTTTTTCATCTTTTTCTCATGCAATAGAGCAGAAATTTTAGGTTAATATATGATGTTAGAGGCACCTTAAGTCTGTTTTTCCTTCTATTACTTAGATGTTTTCCTCTACTAGGTCCGATTGGAGAATTCTTGATTGCTCTCTAGTTCCACTTAGCTTGATGTCTTAAGAATGATTTAATGGATTCAAGCCCATGAAGTTTATGGTATGCCATGTCCTTTGGTGTGGCTTAAAAATTGTTCTTAAGGCCTTTTCTTTGAAGTTTACTAATTAGGTCATTGTTGAAGAGGTCTATGGTTTGCCCTATCCTTTACTCCATCTTGAGTAGTCTCTTTGAAGGTATTTTATATTTTGATTAAGGAATTTAGGAGTTCCCCTGCTCTTTAATGATTACTAATGTGTTATCTTACATGTTTTCTTTCTCTCGAAGATGAATAGCTAGAAAATTTAGGAGTTCCCTCGCTCTCTAGGGTTTATTGGATTATTGTTTTTTAAGGTTTGCTTTGTGAAGTTTGACCAGAGAAGCTTATGGTGTGCCCCTGTCCTTTGGTTATTTCTTAAGCATAGTGATCTTTAAGGCCCTTCTTGTTATGGTATTTGTTAAAGGATTCTTAATTGCCCTTTAAACCTACTATGTTCACAAATTTAATGTTCATTTTACTCACATAAGCTACTAAGATCCATTTGGATTTGTTAACTTTCCCTATGAAACACCCTTGATTCATTGTTGTCTTTTCAAGCCTTTCACGGACCCAATAGCCCAATGGTTTGAACCTCTCTTACTCTATCTCGTTCTACTTGAAAACCTATCCAACCAAACTAAACAAAACAAAGAAACCCTATCAATTTAACTAGCTTAAAATCAACATCCTAAAAAAACATACAAGTCACACCTTTATACAAATATAGAGAGAGCCCTCTCCGAGTCCAGGGAAGGCTAGGTCCTAGGATTCCAAAGTTGGTTTGATGTTACCCTTGTCTATTTGGTCATTGTCAATCTGCCAAATTACAGGGACCTACCACAATCCGTACAACATTTATTGGTACATAAATCGAGGCAAATTTTGTACAGCAGCTTGTGGCACGATTTTTTAGGAGAGGTGTAGAGCTATAAAAAGGGTCTCTTTCACCTCTATTCACCTCACATTAATATGTCAACCCGAGAGCGTTTTGTCATTACAAAGAGTGACTCAATCCGAGGCTCATTCGTCAGAGTAATGCTAGTAGTACAGTGCTTTAAGAAATACAAGAGTAAATGGATGCTTAATCGAAATCAAATTGCTTTAAAGAAGTAAATCACACACTCGGGTAACTCAACAACTCATCGCTCAAGGGTTCGGTAATGATAAACCATCCCTTCGAAACTGATAGAAAAAGAACTCAAGCATAGATCGCAAGCTCGGGAGCTAAACAGTGGATCGATACCGCTCACTACAGCCTTAGATCATCTCTCACAAAGAAAACCATCAAATGCGTATAAATAGAACAAAGCAAAGGAAATAAAGGATTAAACTATAATTTCGAAATGGAACAAGAACTCTAAAATAGGACAGCAAATGAATACTAAGTCCCGCGGGTTATATTCAAACTTAATCTATGCACTCTTTGCAATCAAGGAACACTCGTTATTCTAAAGGCAAATGACACAAATCATATTAATGGAACATCAATAACGTATTTGGGAATTATGGAATAATACCGATGCATTAGAAACGCACACAACACAAATGTCAATAGAACATCTCTCGTAGCTTGACAAGCAAGGATATGCGATTAACTCTAGAAAGGAATAAGAACGCAATGCGTAGTTAACACACAAATCAGTCGTAGAAACTTCAATGATTCAACTTAAACAGAGCATGTAATCTCGAACGTATAAGCATATCAAATAATCAACTAACAAGAATGAACAAACCACACATAAACGAAGTCAGTAATGGTACGAAGCAAGTGTCCTTCGGGGCCGGGCCCTTAGCCTCCAAGGATACACCGCTTTAGGTTAACGCAGATGCGAAGATGGAATAATCACCAGCCTTTCATTAATACATTGATCAAAAATACATCGAACCGCTTCTCAACAAAGTCGAATAACCAAATCGAATGTCTTACAAAAGATTACATCAAACGTATCTTATCTCGCCATTCTCTCGTCTCTAAACTAACAAGTACTTGTCTCTTTTTATAAAAAACGATGGCGGAGATGTCCAAGCAATTAGATAAGTAAAGCGACGATCCTCGAGATCTTCGATCCTGAGGGATTCGCCAAACAAGCTAACTTTCATCCCGCATTTGCTATTGCGCCGAGCCGGTGTCCTCTCTCTCTTGCCCGAGCCGATTCTCCTTGATCTTGTCTCCCTATGTTTACGTTTGGTTCTCATCCGGAGGAACAGTGGTTATCTCCACTTCGTTCTTATCTTTAGAGCAAAGCAACCCTTCGTTTTCCTCTTTCCCTCGTATAGAAAATAACCATTATCAGTGGCTAAGTTATACACATCGATTTTCACATGTTTTGTGATAGTTCCCTATGACTTTCTAAATCCATGATACAAAAGGTTCACAAATTGTATTAAAAAGTCATTAAAGTAATCATCAAAATCATACCTTTTCGCACTCCACACACCCCCACTCGCTTACCTTGTTTCATGTCCTCATGAAAACATTGTAGTTGACATGTAATGCGGTGAGAGAGTATGTCGGAGAAGGAGTTTCATACGGAGGCCTACAACCATGTTGAGTGATTAAATAATCAAAGAATTGACCTCGCTTGCCCTTCGGGCATATCATACAGGGCCTCGGTATCCATGTGCCGGATGCCAAATAATTGGAGCGCGAAATCTACACCCCTAACCAGGATGACCCCCGCTTTTAGAAGGCTCGGCCATAGAGATTCAAACGGCCGCCAGCCGAACTCAAATTTCTCATACTTAAATGGCTCTCCGAGCCGGATGTGTGGATCGAGAGATTCGATATCGAAATTTGGCCGCATTAGTGGCCAAGTCCTTAATGGAAAAGAAATACTCTAAACCCTCTTGAATGAGTGCCTCATGCATAGGCCCTAATGTTACAATGACACCGGAGTCCTTATGTGGTTTATATGAGCCGTCCATAACCGTACCGGGTTCCTAGGCTCAGACCCTAACTCTTAAATCTAGACCATTTTCTTGACTCGAAAGGTATCATAGGCTTTCGACCCACTTAATCTGGTTAGCTCCGAATGAAATGAATGCTTGGAATTGAATATCACCAATGGAGGGACCGAGGTTCGATTCAGCCTCCCTGACTTAGCACAAGGTCATGTAAATAGAGTTCACACAACAACCTCCGGACTTTTACTCCATAATGTCTACAACGAGTCTATAAAATCATTGACATTGTTGATTTGTATGGGGGTGCCCTGCCTTAATAGACTTTTTATTTGTAATTGCAAATACCGTTCTAATAGGAACAGAGCATAGTTTTTAGCAGGGGGCCCTACATGCTAAAACATTATTATATAAAGAACACAAGTCATTCATCCGTTTGATAGTAGTATCTAGTTTATAAGTTACTCGTGTGACTTCCTCTCTTGTTCCTTCATCCATCCTTCAAAAACCCTCGTCTTTTAGATTGATCGACATCCCTTAGTTGCCGTCGCAACTCTTCATATTTCTCTAGCGGAACCGTTTGCTCTTTAAGTTGCTCCATTTCTTGCCGTGCTTGTTTCACCATCTTGTGCAAGGTTTTTGTCTTTGGATCTTTTCTCCATGCATCGGAGAGGCTCGGAGTTTTACCTCGAACCTTCTTGTTACGCCGTTTAGAGTTCGAGACCCCCGATTACCCCCGAGGGTGGTGCCTCGCGTCCGAATTTCCCTTATCATCTTTTTTTCTCGTCTTAATCGGGAACGGCGCTTGGAACCTCCGAGTCTTGGAAAACGAGTCGCTTGCGCCCTCTTTTTCTCTTTACTTTCCGGTTCTTTTTCAAAATCCCGATTTGTTGCCCGAGCCGTGTTATCGTGTTTAATAGTTTAGTCCGTTCCTTCCTCAACTTCTTGATTTCCATTGATTCCTTTGAAGGAACTAGCGGTCCGTTGATGATGAACTCGGATCATGACCCGCTTGCTACCTCTTCCTCCCCGAGGTTCTTCCTCATCGCTCCGCTCCGGCGGTTCCGGTGTATGTACCTCAACTCGGTTCTCGATTCTTCCTCCCCGGGGTTCTTCCCTATAGATTCTCCTCTTGTGACATGGGAACAGATTGTTCCCGTTCGGTATTTTCTTCTTCTTCATCATGCATGGGCATGTTCTCTTCTTGAATTTGGTCGTGGGGATTCTCCGAGCTAGAAGGTTGACCGTATTTACTCATATTGGCTAGGATGGCGGCCATGTCATCTTCTCTTAGTAAGTCCCGTAATGGACTATTCTCCCCGTTGTCCCATTTCTTCTTCTCGTTCAGGTTCTCGCTTCTTTTCTCGTTCCCGCAGGCTTCGGGTACTTCTTCTTCGGGTTGCTCATCTTCAATTATTATTGGTTGGTCGGTGCCTTCCCGAAGCCGTTCCGACCTTTCCCCTTATTCGAGCCAACCGGCCGACTTTCGGGTTTGTTTATGCTTCCTCTCATCCGAGCTAACCGAGCCGATTTCCGGGTTCCTCTCGGTTGCTCGGGTGAATCGGCCCACATGCTTTCGCTTTGCGGATTCTTGTTGTAATTCTGGGTTGCCGCGATGTACTAGCAACATTTTCTCCGCGTTCGCTCGTTGTCTCCGGTGTGTTTATAGAACGTCCCGCGTCTCGGGGATGGTTCTCGTCGATTTCCCTTCAATCGAGTGCAATGAGTCTTTCCCGACCCGCTCGCTCGTCGGGTAAGACTATAACTAACAACAAGTCAAATTAACCCGTGGTGACTAACAATTGCCTCTACGTGCCGTGCCCTTTTCATACTTTGTGCAAGCATCATGTAATGACGAATTTAAGAGTGCCGGTAAATTCACGGAGCATTTCGTTTTAGAACAACTAAAAGTTTAAGGTGTCGTGGTCTTACCACGTCTTTTCTTCCTTCGCAAGTAATGTAGCTCGTATTATTCTTGCTAGCTCGTCCGTGGTTCGCCTAGGGTCGCCGGCGCAAATTCCTTTCCCTTTGATTGTCAAATGCCGGCCTTCATCTTGGAAGATGTCGATGACCTTCGTAATCGTTCCTTTTTGAATGTCCATACCGGTCCTGTGTAGCCGGTAGTCCCGAGACTTCGCAATTATGGCACGTTGACCGCTATGCGTTTCCCTCTTACTATGGAGTGGTCTTCTTGTAAATTTCCGTAAGAACTCCATCGCTATCGTCTCATTACCCTCCCCGTAAGCGATTGAAATAGTTCAACCATCCCTCGCCCTTTCCGCAGATTTCTCGGGCAGCAGCAGAGATCGTTAGCCGTTGGGGCTCACTACGAATTGCCTTGCCCCCCCCATGATTTCGCTGCGATTTCTAAATGGAACAGCAAAAACGTTTTCGGTTTGAAACACGAGAGAGCATGGGTTTCGCAAAAAGAAAACACAGAGTATGCAATGCAGTAGCAAAAACAACTTGTGCGAAAAAAATAAAAATAAAAATATGCCATGCCGTGAAACCATGCCAAACCGTCGTGAACCGCATTTTCCGAATGATGAATTGACACGTAACACAGGGAATGATGAGGTTAACCCTCCCCCCCCGCAAGGTGATAGTCGTCCCGCACCGGCAAATAATGGAGCGGCACCCGAGTCCGTAATCAAGTCGAAAGGAACAGACATGTGAATTTATGCCATGTTGAAAAAGGACAACAGATTACCGAAATCGAGGCGGAGGATGGATCGCGTGATATGATTTGAGGTCGTTGTGTTATGATTTGAGGCTGATGGATAGGCATGTATCGTATTCGCCAATCTTAAGCGTCATGGTCACCTCCGTTGCCATGATTGGTAATGATAAATATTCATGCGGTGTATAAATCGGGAAATAACATGTGATTAATGCCTAGGATAAAGAAACAAAAGAGTGTTAATATCTTACCTATTGGCGTAAGCAAGGTGACTTCGATACCATTAACATTACTCGCCGCCAACGGTGTCCATAACCTTGGCGTAGTTGTTTTTTCACCCGAACCATGATCCCGTGTGTATACTTAGGACCGTTATTATGTCGAATGTAGACCATTATGTCGGCTTGGTGACCCGCTAACCATAATGCCATTCACGAGGAAAGAGCGAAACGTGGGCGAGGCCGCTCTTAATGAGACCTCCCGTTCCAAGGTTTGTTTATTTTGATACACCTTTTGGACCATATCCCCGGTGTGGTGGCCGGAATGGGAATGCCACTTCACTTCCTCCTCATGATCATGGTAGTCGGGCTCTCAATGAGACCCCCTATCCCGCATTTGACATTTGACATGTTTTTTTTCTTTTTTCCTTATTTATACACAAAGGGTGGTTCAGACACTCCTTAAGAGTAGGAATGGTGGAAGAAGTCTTATTATCTCAATAGGAAGATTTAAACTCTTTGCCCTTATTCCCAAATATTAATAAAAAGATTTTTAAGGGAATCGAGCATGATAAAGATAACCAATCGGGGGAAAAATTAGTAAAACCATGTCACAAAAGGTAAGAAATAAGTATGTCTTTCCATATGTCCTTTTATTAATGCGAGCCTTATAGATAGAGCGATTTATGGTTTGCGTATTTCGGTATGTTGTGTCTTTATATTCATCGCATAAATGCATAGCTCGAGGCTTGAAGACTAGAAAGAAGACGTGGAAAAAGCATCCTCAATTTAAATCATCAAAGAGATCAAAAGTATGCAAATGGTGTTCCGTTGAAAAAGTAACAACGATGGATAATAGAAAAAGGAACAAAATCGCAAATGCCGTTCCTTTTGGGAAAAGGAACGGCAATCATACTGAAACACTCCATATGCCATTCCGTTGAAAAAGTCGACACGTGAAATAAAAAGAACGCCTGTGAAGAAAAAGGAACGAAAGTGGTAACCAAAAGGAACAACGATAAGCGTAACAATATCGTTTTTTCCGAAAAAGGAACAATTAGAGATCGAATCGTCGTTCTTTAGAAAAGGAACGAAGTAACAAGCAAAACCAATATAAAAAACACACATATGCTATTAGAAGAGCAAAAATCAAACTTTGTGGAAGAAAAAGGAACAAAGAAAAAATGACAAGAATTATTCAAATCAAACTTATGTACAAGAATCACTCAGAAACAAAAAAACTTTATGTACAAATTGCAAAAAAGAAATAGACCCTTAATGAATTGCAGTGAGGAAGATTTCTCTTCCTCTCCTAAGATCTCCAGATCGCATATCTCGCGTATCTGCTGCGTAAGGATTCCCGAGTAAGTGGTTTACTGTAGAGACGGACTCGGTGACCATTTACCTTAAATGCATATCCAGAACCGTCAATAGTGATTAGAGTAAGAGTTCCATTGTCATGTACCTTCCGAGTTTCGTATGGTCCCAACCATCGAGTCCGAAGTTTTTCCGGGGAAGTCCCGAAACCGAGAATCGTATAACAAAGCCCGGTCTCCCTCGTGGAAGACTTTATTCTTAATGAGCGCATCATGCCATTTGGCTCTCTCGCTCGTTGAATTAATGCGTCGTATTTTGTAGTAAGCAGAGTCGAATTTCGTCTAATTCATTGATCCGTCGTAGTCGATTGAGTTGTGCCTCAGCTTAAGTCTAGGCCAACTTCGTGTCTGTACGCAGTGTTTGGATTTCGAATTCTATGGGAAAAAATAGGTTGTTTTCCAAACACTAGTTGATAAGGTGAGTAACCAGTGGTGCTCCTCCATGTGGTTCGATAGGGCCCGCAGTGCTTCGGTAGTCGGCAGCCCGATCACGCCTATGTGATGCAATAGTTTTCGTTAGGATTGATTCTATTATCTTATCGCTACTTTCTACTCTGCCCATTCGCCCGTGGGTGATATGGAGTAGTGATCTTATGTCGGACATGATAATTGTTAAGTGTTGCAGCTAATTTATGCCCAACAAATTGTGGTCCTCCATCCGTAATTATTTCCCTAGGAAGGCCATAACGGACAAATAAAAGAAACAGAGAGCGTATGACGTAGTCCTCCGTGGCTCTTGGTAATGCTTTACCGCCTCAACCCATTTGGTGACATATTCTCGTTGCCACCGGAATATATGTTTTTTTGATTTGATGAAGGGTTGATGGGTCCAACGAAATCCGCGAGCCCACCGTTCGAATGGTTCAATGACTAACTCGTGGTTTCGAGAGGCATTTCATCGCCTTGACCAAGTCGTCTCGCTCGGGCCCGGGCAACCTGTCGCGTGCTTGGACGAACTTCTTTGCATCTTTGAAGATCGTAGGCCGCAATATCCTCGTCCGCAATACTTTATGTCCGGTCCTACGCTCGCCGAAGTGCCCCCCCCACATGGTCCATCGTGACGAGCTTTTAGGATGTCAAAGATTTCATCCTCTCTAACACATCGCACGATATGCATGTCCGCCTTCGTGTAGAAACAAATAACCTCCAATCCACGAAAATCGAGAACTTTTTTCGAATAATCCGTTTACGCTCATTAGGAGTTAGATGTTTTGGTAATTTACCTACCGCAAGGTAATTGGCAACATCAGCATACCAGTGGTGTTTGAACGAAAGCAACAAAGAAACAGTGTTCATCCAGGAAATTGATCTTCCACCGTTGCCGCATCGCTTGATTTTGGTATCCTTGAAAGAAAATCGGCTGCAGTGGTTTTCTTTGCCGTGGGCGGTCCTTGATTGTTATATCGAATTCCCGCAATAAGATTAACCATCGAGTTACTCCGGCATTTGTGACGTGCTTATTTTGCTAAATATTTTATAGCGAGAATGATCCGTATACAAGATGACAGGTAACTCGTGATATAATGTCTAAATTTATTGACGACATGTATTACGACCTAGAAATTCTTTTTCAAGAATAACAGTGTAATTCAATTCAGCAGGGGGATAAATTTTTGCCGATGTAATATATAGCATATGGTTTTTTATCCTCTTCCCCGCCCAAAGAATCTGCACCAATGGTCATATCCGAGGCATCGATGATATCCGGAACGGTAGGTCCCGCTTTGGTCCTCGAAGGATCTGACCGTGGATACAAGTTCTTTAGATCCTCGAACGCATGGTCACATTTGTCCGTCCAAAGAAAATCAACGTTACCAGTCGTTGCATATAAAGGAGCGAGCAATGTGCGAATAATGCTCTATAAATCGTCTATAATAACCTCAAAAATCCAAGAAAACTCGCTTACCTCTCGTTTGAGTAGTAGGAGTGGGAATAAGCAAAAGTATTTGGATTTTGGCCGGGTCTACCCGAATGCCTACTCGAGACATAGTGTCCTAGGATAAGTCCTTCGACCATCATCAAAAAAACATTTTTCATTGCTTAAGCAAAGCCTAGTAACAATGCGGCGTTGTAGGACTTTCTCTAGGGTGTCTAGAGTCTAGATCGAAGTCATCTCCGTATGGTGTAAAGTCATCCATGTAAACTTCAAGTCCATCATTGATTAAATCTGCAAAAAATACTAAGGATAGCCCCTGCGAAATGTGGCAGAGCATTACATAAGCCAAAAGGTAAAACTCGATAGGCAAATGTTCCCCAAGGACAAGTAAAGGTAGTTTTATCCCTGGTCTTCGAGGGCAATCCGAATACGATTGTATCCATCGAAGCCATCCAGGGAAAGAAAAGAACTTCTTCCCGCTAAAGTGTCCAATACTTGATCTATGAAAGGAAGAGGAAAATGATCTTTTTGTGTTGCCTTGTTAAGTTCCCTATAATCCACACAAATTCTCCATTTCCCATTCTTTTTTGGTACCACCACAAGTGGAGAGACCCATTTACTCGTCGGAGATAGGGTAGATAAAATTCACATCTAAAAGTTTCTAAAGTTCAGCTTTTTACAACATGTTTTAGATGGGGATTAAGTCTCCTTTGCGGTCGACGCACAGTGTCCGGCATCTTTTTCTATGTAAATGTGATGGGTACATAATCGGGGATCAATTCCTTTCATATCGTGGTAGTCCCATGCAAATGCTTCTTGATATTTTGTTAACGGATGGATGAGCTTTGTTTCTTGTTTCGGTGTGAGATTAGCATTGATGTTTAAAGTTTTCCCCGTGCAATTTCCACAGCTTTACTATTTGCAATGAAGTGACAGTATTATTTGATCATGAATATCTTTCGGGGGATCTTCTTCTAACTCATTATCAAATGCTGCTTTTATCATGTGACATTGTGTGTGAGGTTCAGCTTTGAGTAATGAAATTGTTAATGGCATCGTCTTTCGTTTGATCTTTGAAATCAAGTGCCTCTTGTATAGTTAATGGAGATCTAATGTTATCGGTAAGATATGATACGTGGGTGCTTATTTGTTTTAATCATTGTGACACTTGGGTGCACACTCGGGAGGATATAGAACTAAATTTTTGCTATTTGGTCCTCCGGTTATGGTCATATTTCCTCGACTGACTCAATGTAGGCATCGGCAGATAGCTGAGCCAAGGTCTACCTAAAATTAGCGGGTGTCCATCAAGTCGGGTTTTTTGGATTAATTATCGTGAAATTAGTGGGATACTCCCCAGATTCTACGAGACCATGACATCATGTAGAGTGCCCTCCTGGGTCTAACCACGCATCGGTCGACCAATTCTAACGCGAGTAGAGGTGGGTTCTACGTATGTAATGCCGAGCTTTTGGCTAGGTTGTGGTTGTTAAAATATTAATTGCAGCCCCCTAAATCAACTAAGGCATTAGGCGTAGTCCGGGCCATAAATTTGAACAATTATAATTGGATTCCTGGGGTCTTCATATTTAAGGGGTGTTTCTCTTCCCGACAATAGGTCGTATAAGGTGTCGACTACTTGGACTCTTGGATTGTTTGTTATATTCCTCCCTTGGTTTCTTTATGCACAACTCTTTTATGGTTTTGGCGTATATGGGAATGTCTTGAATAGCTTGGAGGAATGGAATTTTTTATGTACAAGTTTTGTAATTCTCCCGTAATGTCAAAGTCGTGGTATTGTATGGATCGAGGTATGGCTAATCGTTTCGGGAACGGAGGAGAGGATGTGGTTGCTTGATTATGATTTTGTTGCTTATTTACATCCTCTTGTTGTGACCGATGTTCTCTCGGGTAAACTCGATCTTCAATATGAACTGCTTTTATCTCCCTCGCTTTCAATTATACGCCCGTATCTTAATCGAAGGTCGTTGCACTCTTTTTAAATCGAGTCCCGGTTCGGGTGATTCTATGATTTGAATAGATTGGACCCGCTCGTTGTTTGGATTGGGATCGGGTTGGGGTCGGGAGTTGCGGCCTCAAGTTAGATCGGGGATTTTGTCGTAAAGTCGGCAAAGTAGGTTGAGGGAGCGGAATCGTTCCGGCTGGGTGGTACATCGGCCTTTGCCACTTTGTCTCGCTGGGTGAACTTTGTGAAGTAGAGGGGGGTCCATTGTGAAGGATATGGGCCATTTTGCCAATATGGTGGAGTGTAAGGGAAATTTGGCCAACCAGATTTGGCTTGTTTGATTCAGCCATGGATTTGGAGAAGGAAATGATTGTGGTGACCAGTTTGTAAATGGGGTTTGAGATTGATTTTGCCACATACCATATTGTTGAGCATTATACCGTGGGTTTTGAAAGAAAGAGGTTGGGTCCGGAAACATACTCAGGGTTGTCTTGGTTGCCACGGGCGGCGTCGATTGATTGAATTCACCGATTCTGGTTCTTCTTCTCGCTTCCTTATATACCGCTTTCAATCCGGGAAGTGAGGGGCAGTCTCCGTAAGGTGGTCTTTTGCACTGCATGGCGCATGTTTGGACTTTATCCGCGAGGGCACTCCTCGTGGGCGTGTTTTTTTCTCGCAACGGGGACAAGATTGCCATGTTCCGTTCTCGCCTCCACCGCTTTTTGTTTAGCCTCGCACAATATCAAGTTGTGTAGTTAGTGTCCCCATAATATCGGTTTTAAAATTTTTCTAATAAATTTCCAATTTTCCGCACGTGTTACTCCTTCCGTCGATACTTTGTTATCTCTTGCGGACCGATCGTATTCCGTCGGTTTTATTCTTGTGTCGCCTCTCGAACTCCCGATACATAAGTCAAGGATGTCGATAAAATTCTCTTGATAAATATCCCCTTTGCCCATAATGTTTAATGTTTCAATCCATTGTTCCTTCATGCCCCTCATTAATGCGCTTTTTAACACATTATCGGGTAAAGGTAGCGATGCATAAGGAGATCTTTGTAAATTATATTGAAAACGTTCCACATACTCCTCTAATGTTTCATTTGGTCTGCCGTCATTTGAAATATTTTCGTCTTTTAATTCTCTAGACCTACAATAATCCTCGGTATTTCTTTAAGAAGGATTCTTTCATTTGATCCCAATTATTGATAACCCCACCACCTAGCCCCATAAACCATCTTAAGGCGACTCCCTTTCAATGTAGAGGGAAATAATTTCAATTTTTTGGGGATCGGTGGTGTAATCGTACCCGACATAACACATCGAATTCGAATAGGAATGCATCCGGATCCTCCGATGTGAGTCCATGAAATGTGGGGATATGCTGAAGAGGATAGCTTTCATGGGTGCATTTGTCGTGTAATCCACTATAGGATATTGTAATGTAGAGGTTTGAGTGTTTGGTCTGGTTTTGAGCGTTTGGTTGGTTTTGAGCCATGGGATCGAATATATGCCGTAACCTTCTGGGATATCTAGGAGGGTATTCCTAGGTTGGTTGGGAACGGTTTTGACAGTGGATCTTTTTAATAGCGCTTCCTTTATCCGGAATAATGGGAATACCAGTGTTTGAGGAGATTGAATGACTTTCGCGGCACTCCCTTTATCCGTGCTATCTAATGGCCGATTTGTTTCAAGAGGAGATTTTGGTTCCCTGCTTCCCCTGTTTCTCCTTCTCCTTCACAAAAGTTGCTAGAGTTCCCTTCCCTCGCATAATTCGAGTGGAATTTTCAACTTCTTGAAAGTCCTCGCTCCTCGCCTTGACTATGCACCCTCGGCACGAGGCTACGGATGGTGATCTCTCGTGGTCTCGAAGGGGAACTAGTAGGTGGTTTAGAAGTGTTTTTTCTTGAAACCTACCGATGGCCGAGACTTTCGTTTTTCTTATAGATTTCGTCTATGAAGGTTGTTCGGCCAAGGGTCACCGGCCCCTTAGCTTTTTCAGGTTTGGATGGGGGTTTGATATTTTTTTTCCGGTTTTTTTCGCTTAGTCATGCACTCAAAAATAAACTACGAACTTCTATTCAAACAAGCAAAAACAAATCGTTAGGAAAGCGGATAATGAGTGTGTCTTTTACATGCTCGCACGTAGGTTCTTACCTTCCGTTTTTAGGATCCAACTCCTCCCCTAGCGTGCTTGTACACTACTCGAAAAAGACAAATGGCTTCACTCTTTCCCCTGCAACGGCGCCAAAATGTAGAGCTATAAAAAAGGGTCTCTTTCACCTCTATTCACCTCACATTAATATGTCAACCCGAGAGCGTTTTGTCATTACAAAGAGTGACTCAATCCGAGGCTCATTCGTCGAGTAATGCTAGTAGTACGATTGCTTTAAGAAATACAAGAGTAAATGGATGCTTAACCGAAATCAAATTGCTTTTAAAGAAGTAAATCACACACTCGAGTAACTCAACAACTCATCGATCAAGGGTTCGGTAATGATAAACCATCCCTTCGAACCGATAGAAAAAGAACTCAAGCATAGATCGCAAGCTCCGGGAGCTAAACGATGGATCGATATCGCTCACTACAGCCTTAGATCATCTCTCACAAGAAACCATCAAATGCAGTATAAATAGAACAGCAAAGGAAATAAAGTATTAAACTATAATTTCGAAATGGAACGAACAACTCTAAAATAGGACAGCAAATGAATACTAAGTCCCGCGGGTTATATTCAAACTTAATCTATGCACTCTTTGCAATCAAGGAACACTCGTTATTCTAAAGGCAAATGACACAAATCATATTAATGGAACAAAGCAATAACAGCTTTGGGAATTATGGAATAATACCGATGCATTAGAAACGCACACAACACAAATGTCAATAGAATGTACTCTCCGTAGCTTGACAAAGTAAGGATATGCGATTAACTCTAGAAAGGAATAAGAACGCTAAATGCGAGTTAACACACAAATCGGTCGTAGAAACTTCAATGATTCAACTAAACAGCAGCATGTAATCCGAACGTATAAGCATATCAAATAATCAACTAACAGATAATGAACAAACCACACATAAACGAAGCCGTAATGGTACGGCAAGCAAGTGTCCTTCGGGCCGGCCCTTAGCCTCCAAGGATACACCGCTTTAGGTTAACGCAGATGCGAAGATGGAATAATCACCGCTCTTTCATTAATACATTGATCAAAAATACATCGAACCAGCTTCTCAACAAAGTCGAATAAACTCAAATCGAATGTCTTACAAAAGATTACATCAAACGTATCTTATCTCGCCATTCTCTCGTCTCTAAACTAACAAGTACTTGTCTCTTTTTATAAAAACGATGGCGGAGATGTCCAAGCAATTAGATAAGTAAAAGGTGATCCCTCGAGATCTTCGATCCCGAGGGATTCGCCAAACGACTAACCCTCATCCCAGCCCTTGCTATTGCGCCGAGTCGGTGTCCTCTCTCTCTTGCCCGAGCCGATTCTCCTTGATCTTGTCTCCCTATGTTTACGTTTGGTTCTCATCCCGGAGGAACGACGTGTTATCTCCACTTCGTTCTTATCTTTAGAGCAAAGAACCCTTCGTTTTCCTCTTTCCCCGTATAGAAAATAACCATTATCGTGGCTAAGTTATACACATCGATTTTCACATGTTTTGTGATAGTTCCCTATGACTTTCTAAATCCATGATACAAAAGGTTCACAAATTGTATTAAAAAGTCATTAAAGTAATCATCAAAATCATACCTTTTCAGTACTCCACAAGAGGGACAATACATAAAACAAGGAGAAGGTACAACAGACTAAAGGCATGAATTCTAAGGTTGTTGGGCATAGTTTCTGAGACAGTAGACACATATTTCAAGGAGGGAGTATAGTTGTACTTTTTCATACAGTCCATACGATCATACAACTATGTTCTAGGCACGAGTTTCAAGGTTGTTCATTGATGTAATAAATTTCCGTTTTGACTGTTTTTCCGATTGGCACATTTTCCGAGGTAGAGACAAACACAAAAACGAGATAAGTCCGTTGTTGTGGTTGATGGAATTTTTTTCTCGTATATTTCATTTCTTTGTAAAATAGTTTTCCCGTAAAATAAAGAAGATCTCTTGAACCGGTTTTCCCCAAGAGTTGTAGGGGGGTTTTTCCAGGGGTCATATTGACCAAACATTTGTGTGTCATTTTTTTTGTGTGTGGCTGAAATATTTTCTCGTGTTTTATTTCCGCAATTTTCAGCACCATGAAATTCCTAAATTTCTGTTTTCAAAAATTTTTTTTCATTTTCAGAATTTTAAATGTATAACTATGGGAAAGGGCATTAAACTTTATGGGAGTGATATGGTGAAACTAAAAACCGGGGTGGGGTCTAAAATATCTACATATTTTGCATTCATGTCGGCTTTCCTTTAAGCTTCATCGTGTCCAAGGATGGCATAAATCTTGAACCTCTCAAATTTCAAGCCATTCTCAAACTTCCACCTTTTCGTACCCTACGCTAGTTACAAAGCCTCCAAGGAAAAGACAACTTCCTTCATCGGTTCGTACCTCAATATGCCACCAATGCGCATGGGTTTCTAAGACTCGTTAGATCTAACATTCCATTTTTTTGGGATGATTATCCTCAACAGTATTTTGATGCCCTAAAAAAATGCTCTCACTTCCTCTCCCTTGATTAGTCCACTCGAATTTGACAGGGGACTTCATCCTATATATATCGGCTTCCACCTATTCGATAGCCACGGTTCTCATCCAGGATGATGCTACCAGGATCGGGCATGTGATTTATTATGTCAGTAAAACCCTCACTCGGTCACCCTATTTCCTATTCTCACGAAGAGAAGTTGGCATTGGATTTTGTGTTCTCGGTCCAAAAAACCTCGTCATTATATCCTTACGCATGCCACCAAGGTCGTGACCAATTCCAACCCAATGGATTTCTTGTTAATTCAACGAATTGTTAATGGGAAGTATGCCCATCGGATCGTTATTATCCGAGAATTCGAGCTTGAATTCGTCACACCAAAGAGTAAGAAAGGTTTGGCCCTTGTTGAATTTATTTCCGAATTTCCTACTAGTGCGTGTGATTCGTCGGTTAATGATGATTTTCCCAATGCACATCTATTTTCCATCACTTCGGATGATCCTTGGTATGGCGACATACCTACATATTTGCGAACCTAGAAGTTTTCCCCCCCCCCATATCAACCATGACGATCGATGATGTATACGACATCATGCTCATCGCTACCTCCTCATCGGTGATGATCTCTATCATCACGGTGTCGATACTGTCCTTCGTCATTGTCTCACTCATGCTAAAGCTAAGCAAGTCCATTCTTGTCACATGCCACCTCTCCAGTATGGACACTACCCATAAAATCATGCGCGTTGGTTATTTTGAACTTCCATCTTCAGTGATTGCATTGAGGTAGTCAAACACTGTCACAATTTTCTACTATTTGCCTCAAAGGTAAGACCTCCACCTACTCCCCTCCATCCTATCATCTCGCCGATCCTTTCGTAAATGGGCCATTGAATTTATGGAGCGTCTACCCCCCATTCGCTAATAATCACAAGTATATTATCGTGGTCGTCGACAATTTCACCAAATGGGCCGAGGCTATGCCAACGTTCAATAACACCGTGACTACTGCGACCCTTTTTTCTTTAACCATGTTATCGCTCGATTCGGGGTTCGAAAAAACAAGTTTCCAACCACGTATGACATTTGGAAGATGAGGTATGTTGGGCTTTGAGCACCAATATTCATCCTCTTACTATCCCTAAGGTAATGGACAAGTTGAAGCGATCAATAAAATCCTTAAAACCATGCTTTAGCGAGACGGTGAATAAGCACAAAACCAATTGACGCCTTATGCTCTTCCCAACTTTGTGGGCCTATAGAACATCGGTTAAAAAATTCCATCGAGTTTACCCCTCTCCACCTTGTTTTTTGGAGAGGAGTCCCGGGGCACGGGAGTTTCGAACCATTATGATTAGGACCTTACATCATTCGTAAGGATTTGGGAAAGGGGGCATACCTTTTAGAGGATTTTGAAGGCCTCCTAACCCTAGTAATGCACTCTACCTCAAGAACTTTTACCCATAGTGTTTCGCATTGAAATGGGTGTATCTATTTCTGTTATGCATTTAGGTAGTCCGCATTCACCCCCATCATCTCATTTTTTGTTGTCCTGCATCTTTCATATGGATCCATCATCCACACCATATATCGATTATGCCAATGGTACGAGTCGCTTCTCCAAGAATCTAGCCTCGACATCTTGGGCCATTTTCCCACTTTTTCATTCATTCGTTCACTCCAACAATGTCTGCATCGGATTTACCACCAATAAACATGTTGAATATGATGTTGTAATAGGTTTGTTAGCTGATACCCTTTAGCATCGCATCCTTTACCTTCATGTTTGTCTTGATTCCTTGCTACTTGTCATGCAATTTAATGGCGTTTATCGTGTGCATAATCATTTCCTATTTAGAAAATACCTACAAGTTAAGATTTTGGCACATGAATTTGAATCCATTACATTCAGTCATGTAACTAAAGCCCAAAATAACTATGTATATTAGATTTTAAATAAAATTCTAGATTGACATTTATCACATACAAGAAGGCAACCATAAACATAAACAAATGGAAAATCACAATCATCACAAAATATGCATAACCATATTATGTCTCATCACATAAAAAGCATAAGTGTTTTGAGTCCACTACTCTAAATACATCCGACATCAAGCAAAGGGGATCATCATTTCCCTTTGTCTTGGTTGTTTCTCACATGCTCGACCCTAGCTCAATATCACACGACCGAGAATCGTACATTTGATAGTCCGGTAATCCAACGATTGTACCAGTGATTCCCCGGGTGTGTGTGAAATGTTTCAAACCTCATGACGGGGTGGCTGTTCACATGCCCGGATAACCACGCATTATGCTCCAGCTTTAGATGCAGTTCCAAAAATTTGATGGGTTCAGTTTCAACCACTTGTAGCGCCCACAATATGCATGTTTCATTAATATGATCCATTCGGATCTTTAGAGCCCTTTCCCCTGTTCAACATGGCTTATTTGGTTTTGGTCGGCCCCCCCTCCCCATGATAGATGGAGGGGCATTATATCTCATGTACCCATATGTAATGCATACTTTCCCTTAATTAAACTATGTGGCTTAACCTCTAGTACTAAGGGATGTTAAAATAGTTTCAACAATTCTGTTTGATTCCCTCATATAAAAAATAAGTGAAAGGGGAAGAAGATACTCAAAAAAAATGGGAAATCAACTTCAATTCCTAAATTAAAAAATGACTTAACAAGAATAAAGGTGATCCACATGGAAAAAATACAATACAAATTTTTTTTTACTTAGAAGTAAATGATGATTAACTAAACCTAAACTATCCCGGGAAATATTTAGGAGTGGGGAGGACTATAATTGGTTTCGACCCTACTTAAAAAACTAGATAAAAAAAATTTTACAAATGTTGAAAAAGATAGAGGCGTGTGGGCATGTGAATAACAATTTCATGGTTTTGAGCAGTATAGAAATAATGGTTGTAGTATCTTTGCATTTATTTCTTCGAAAGTCATGCGGTTCATCTATGTAATTAAACAATGGCACACTATATCAACTAGAGTTTGAAGGGAAGATATTAGATTATGAATAGAGGTTTCAAATCAAATATAAAATGAATCTGATAGAGAAATAAGCCCTAAAAATAAAAAGTATTAGAGAAAAAGTGTGTGGAGTCACCAATCTTCTATGTGATATTTTTTGGAAGGGAGTCCTAAAATCCACTATATGTGCAAGTTGTTGCTAATTTCACAAGTTATTATCGAGTATTATAAAATGAAACAAAAAAAACATACAAGAAAAAAACAACATTAACAATGAAAGAATGAGTATGTAAAACAAGAACACAATAGGAGTAAAATTGGAAGCAAGGAAATCTATATTGATAATGAAGGGAGCCAATAACATTTGTGCTAGAGACATAATACAAGATATAGGACTAGTAAACCCTTTGGTATATCTTAGATGAGGGTCCCCTTTTTTCTCTCTTTGCAGGGAGGTTTCTCTCCCAAAGTTTTTGAATCTCACAAATGTTGGAGCTCCAAAATTGCCAAAGGAGTGCTAGAATTGAGTGATAATTTGGCTAACATAAATTTGCACTTCTCTTCTTGTCCAAATAATTGTATTTGCGAGTGGTATTTATAAGACAAGATCATGTATGTCCCAATCTTATCCGATTAATGAGTTTTGATCGTTGCACGGGCTTCTCATGCTTGGAGGAGACATGAGAAGTCCTTTGGGGACTTTGTTCCTCTCTTGAAGTGTGTAGGAGCTCAAGATTGAGCACTCGACCTATGTACTTAAACCTTAACAAAAAATAATCATGGTTTATTGCACAATATTAAATTTTTTCATTTTTTCAATTCTCAATATATCCCTTTTATATGTGAACAAAATGATAACAATATAATCTTATTATCGGCCTATATAACAATTTGTCCAAATTTGTCCAATTTGTCCAAAATGATAACAATATAATCTTTTGTCCAAATTTTACAAATGTTGAAAAAAATAGAGGCATGTGGGCATGTGAATAGCAATTTCATGGTTTTGAGCAGTATGGAAATAATGGTTGTAGTATCTTTGCATTTATTTCTTCGAAAGTCATGCGGTTCATCTATGTAATTAAACAATGACACATTATATCAACTAGAGGTTGAATGGAAGATATTAGATTATGAATAGAGGTTTCAAATCAAATATAAAATGAATCGATAGAGAAATAAGCCCTAAAAAACAAAAAAGGATTAGAGAAAAAAGTGTGTGGAGTCACCAATCTTCTATGTGATATTTTTTGGAAGGGAGTCCTAAAATCCACTATATGTGCAAGTTGCTTGCTAATTTCACAAGTTATTATCGAGTATTATAAAATGAAACAAAAAAAACATACAACAACAAACAACATTAAGAATGAAAGAATGAGTATTTAAAACAAGAACACAATAGGAGTAAAATTGGGAAGCAAGGAATTCTTTATTGATAATGAAGGGAGCTAATAACATTTGTGCTAGAGACATAATACAAGATATAGGACTAGTAAACCCTTTGGTATATCTTAGATGAGGGTCCCCTTTTTTCTCTCTTTGAAGGAGGTTTCTCTCCCAAAATTTTAGAATCTCACAAATGTTGGAGCTCCAAAATTGCCAAAGGAATGCTAGAATTGAGTGATAATTTGTCTAACATAAATTTGCACTTCTCTTTCTTGTCCAAATAATTGTATTTGCAGTGGTATTTATAAGACAAGATCATGTATGTCCCAATCTTATCCGATTAATGAGTTTTGATCGTTGCGTGGGCTTCTCATGCTTGGAGGAGACATGAGAAGTCCTTTGGGGACTTTGTTCCTCTCTTCAAGTGTGTAGGAGCTCAAGGTTGAGCACTCGACCTATGTGCTTAAACCTTAACAAAAATAATCATGGTTTATTGCACGATATTAAATTTTTTCATTTTTTCAATTCTCAATATATCCCTTTTATATGTGAACAAAATGATAACAATATAATCTTATTATCGGCCTATATAATAACTTAAAAAAATCTAAATCCCACAAACACATTTAGATAGTAAATTTTAAAAACAACAACCATGATGGATGAAATAGAAACTACAAACTAGAGGATAGGGGAAGCATTGTAACTATGAAGAAGGCCATTCAATTAATTGGTTTATTGTTTTGATAATAGAAACTTTTAAAGAAATAAATTTCTAAACACATAAACTTGAAAAAAAATTCTAATAATTCTTACATTAAAATTTAAAATGGTTAACTCTAAAAACACACATATAAATTTAATAAACCCAACTAATACATGGAGATGCCATTGTCCTATGGTCCAATAACAATAATTTAGTGAGAACAAAAAAATATTTCAGAGCTAATGCATTGTAAAATCATGCAACCATGTGAAGCACAATAAATTTGATAATTGAAGAGAAGGATGTAGATAAATATAAACAAAAACTACCTTTTCTCTAAATTGAACCATTAATCAAAAAACTTATTTTACTTAAAGTAAATCAGATTATGAAATCATTATTCAATTAGAGTAACATAAACATAGTTAACAAACATAATATTTTGTTAAAAAAAAATGAAAATTCTAAAAACATAATATTTTGTTAATAAAAAAAATATGGATAAATGGATACCATTAGTTATCTATTTATAAAATGACATATAAATATAAAATCTGAATCTCGAATCCCGGATCAACGGATCCCAATTCAACTACGATGCACGCGGTCTTTGGCCATAAAATGTCCCTTGGTTCAGTCCGTGATTTAGTCTAGGATGTCGAGTAATGTACATGGGGGGGGTGCCATTGCCATGCGAACTTGGTTTAGTCCCCATTGGTGCTGGGGGAGGGGGAAAGCGGCTGGAGCCTCGGTCTCAAAGGGGGATGAAGATGTGCAGGGATTATATATTGAGACACGGGCAGGGAATGGGGAAATGGGGATGATTTAATCTACTATCTCTAGGATTATATATGGAGGTACTGGAAGGATTTAATCTATGATCTCCAGGATTATATATGGAGGCATTGGCAGGATTGGTGGGTGCTGGTGTTGGTGTTGGTGTTGGTGCTGGTGCCGGTGCCGGTGCCGGTGCCATGCGAACTTGATTACTCAGCTGGGAGAAATAACATTGAAGTTCTGTTTTTCTTTCTTCTTTTCGCTGAGCTAGAGCAACATAAAGAGGTTTGCCCATGACAATTTTTTCTATTCATTTCTGCTATAGCTAGGGACGCTTCATCCGGAGATGAGAATGCTACAAATCCAGAACCTTTACTCTGTCCATCAAAATCTCTCATTATTTTACATGAACTGATAGTGCCATAAATAGAGAAAAGCTCTCTCAACTTATTATCATCAATACTCTGATCCAAATATTTTAAATAAAGATTTGTTCCAGATTGCTTCTTCAGTTCAGATTTTTTTCAAGGCTTTTCCAACATACCATTGCCTGCCATCAATTTTTCTTGCCATTTAAACTATCAACGCACGTTGCTGCATCATCTGCATTCTCAAAATTAACAAATCCAAAACACTTGGACTTTCCAGCTGCATCCCTCATCACTGCCACGCTTGTAATTTTACCATAATGGCCAAAATAAAATCTCAAATCCTCATCATTCATTGACTCTGATAAATTGTTAACAAAAACATTATTAAACTTAGTTTCTCCTTTTGCTTGTTCTCGCTCTCGCGCCTCTCGCGCCTCTCGCTCCTCCTTTTTGATGAACGGACCAACAGAAATCGGTTTGTCGTTTATCAACACACCATTCAAATTTTTTATTGCATTTTGTGCTGCTTCGTCTTGCTCAAAATGCACAAAACCATATCCTTTGGAGTTTCCAAATGCATCTGTGGCAACCTTAGAAGACAGAATCGGTCCAAACACAGAGAATTTATGATATAGAGTTTTATTGTCTACGCCTTTGTCAAGATTCTTAATAAATAAGTTCCCCTGATCCAGACTTGCGGATGCTAGGATCCCGCTGTGAGTACATTATCCGAATAGGCTTTCCATTAAGGGGTGTAAAATTCAAGCTACGTAAAGCCTCGCTCGCATTTTCAGGAGTGCTATAATTGACATAAGCATATCCGAGAGAAATCTGGGTTGTGACATCTCTGCAGATGCGAACACCGAGAAGTGGGCCAATCCCCTGGAAGAGTTCATAAATCTGGACTTCACCAACATTGGGCTCCAGATCCCCCCACATACAAATATTTCCTATCTGATTCATTGTCTCTGCCATTAACAGGTTCCTGATTGGAGCTGTCTTTTTTAACATCTGCCTGTTGTTGTTGCTGTGAAACATGGAGGGGTTCTCGTTCTTGGACCCTGAGCCTGTGCCATTGCGTCTATGCCTCTATGCTTATATTTTTTATCTCTTATCTCTGCTCCCCGTTAATGTGGAGAAACGAATGAAATACCAATTCAATCAAATTAAAAATCCAGACTCGCCCTAAAACGCAGATGATGTTCAAACTAAGCGGAAAGATAATCAGAACCCACCGCTTTTTTTCTTGGCAGATTTATGGGTTCTTTTAGTGTAATCCTTTGTAGCTACATTAACAATACGCAAAGTGAGAATGCGGCACCAATTCAATTCAAACAATGCTAATGGTCATATACATATCTAAATGAATGTGGTCGCTGGGATTTTCCAAATGTGTCAGGCCGACGCTATACTTATTCAATGCGTTCCATGGGATTTTCCATAAAGATGCAAGTGGGGTGAAGTCGGCCCTTTATTATGAACGTTTATTATAACAGGGCAAATTTCATAAGGGAGAAGTTTTAGGAACAAATTCGATAAAAGAGTTTTTTTATTATTTTATATTTTATCACTTTTTTATTTTATATTTTATCACTTTTATATTTATTTGAATTAATAACAATAAATAAATTTATAGAATGTTATTGATGTCTTCTCTCTCACATTGATTGATGTAGATTTTCCTTTTCTATTAACAATTTCAATGTAAACCTTCACTCATGAATCACACTACTAGAGATGTATGGTGTTTATATGGATTTACATTCAAAGCAACACTATTAGCAATGAACCTCTCATATCCTCTCTTCCCATGACTCTAATATCATGTTAAAAAAATGAGCACACATGAGACACAACAAGAAACTTGTTGAAACCGCTTAAATCATGTTCAACACATCTTAATGATCATATGTTATGAATTTATATTTAATCATTTTGACCATTCTACATCACAATATCACTGACAATTCATTAGTGGTGCATGGCAACACCTCGTCTAATACAATGTTTGCAACTTGTTATCACTCAGGTTTTCCCAGAAGTTGTGTAAGAGGAAAGTATACCCGAGGTAACCACAAACCAACCTTTTAGATGCAAAATCTAGCCAATCTGCATCCAGAGAGGGCTCTCTCTTTATGATTTATCTTTGTTCTTTTAAGGTTTTAGGCTAGTTATAGATTCAAAGTTTGTTTTGGGAAAATGGTGGAATCCGCAAACTAAGGGCAAGGCTGAGAGCTTTCAGTCCATTAGGCTATGGAGTCAAAGGATGGCTTTACTGGACTTCTATTCTACGCACAAGATGGTATTACAGGGCAAGATAGCTAGACAGAGAACAATCCTTAAAATTTAAAGTGGGTGGGATGATCTTGAAGGAATGAAAGGCAACTAAGAATCTTTCACCATGTTCAAAGGAAAGAAGTGAATTGACTACAAACAAAGAGCAATAAAGGATTCTTTATTATAGCAATCAATAGTGCTTAAATTAGCGAAGCAGGAGCATTTAAGAATTCATGCTTATAGCTAATTTAGAAGAAAACATTTAGGAACAATCACATTTGAAAACAGAGTACAATTAAGAAAATTATGTTTCAATCCTTTATGTAAATTATTCAGAAATGGATATGATGGTATTATAAACTAATATAAAATTTCAAACTAAGGGTAGAAACACTTATTGAACTGTAGTCCAACACATGAATCCTGCAACAAGTCCAGTGCTTCAAATCGTCATCCAGTAAGCCACAAGTAAATTTGTCCAAAAGCTTTTATTCCGAAAATCTCAATGTTACAGCAGAGTAATAGAATCCACCCCAAATGCTTCCAAGAGTGGAGTATTTATACAAATTCTAAACTAAAATATCTTGAAACAAGTATCAAAATTGGTTCACAAATCTCTCCAACTATTTACATAAATAGAACTAAAGTAAAGGACACTCAAACTATTTGGCACTATTTTTGATGGATAGGTGATGAAAAATAGGAGAATTCGAATTTGATCCAAATCTTAGTTGATGATGAGGCATCCAAGTCACTAATTGCTTCCTTTCTTTGTGCAATCTGCTCCAACAATTCTGCAAAATTGGGGTCCAATGATATCTTCGTATTTCTCAATCCGTAATAGATATGTAAAAAGTGAAAGAGGTTATTGTGGATTAATATGTTGGTGAGATAAATCTCTTTCAGTTTCCAAAAATTCCTCTCCAGCTGTACATAATATTCTCTGTACAAAATATGTGTAAAACAGAGTTTTACAGAGTCTGAAAAATAGCCTCTAAAGATGTGCATGTATCTCTCATTCTGAAATCACTGTACAAAAAGTGAGATAGGTTTTTGTAGATGTGTCCCTTAGGAACAAAAACCTCCTTCAGTTTTGTAAAATGTATTTCTAATTGGCCACAATATGCTCTGCAAAATTATGACTTAACAGGAATTTTCTGCAAAAAATGCTTTCCAACATTGTTTAATATTTCCAAAACCATAATAGCTGTTAGAAAAGTGAGAGAGGTTTTTGTGGGTGGGAATATTATGAACATAAACCTCCTTAAGTTTTTCAAAATTCATCTTGGATTGATCACAATAGTTTCTGAAAAAATATGACTAAAACATGCAATTTCTGCAAAAATGTTCCTTCTTGTTGTGTTTTTCATCTTTTTACTTTTTTGCTCTTTTGACTGTTTTACTTTCACTTTTAGACAAAATTCACTATTGGTGAAATTTATTTTCATCTCTTTTTACCATTTTACTGCCTCTGTAATTACTTTTACTGTTTTACCTTTGACTGTTCTGTAACTTCATTTTAACTTGCACTCTGACTTTTACCTGATACACTTTAACCACTGATACTCTTTAACTGTTATGCTTTTCCTATCCCTGTAATTTCTCATTTCACTTTTACCATTCACTGAGCACATTTAATCACTCTAATCTCTCTCTGACTTTGTATACAAACTGTTTGTTGAATGAAGATATTGAATTAAAATCTGAGAATTTGGAGTAAACAATTTTGTCAACTAGTATTGAAATTGTTGGTCCAAATCCATATTCTGATGGTAACCTGATAAAATCAAACAATTTGTCAATGAAATCCAGGTCTCTATGAGGGGCGTTCAATGGGGCAACGTTTAAAGCCACAGGAGCTTCCATTTTGGTTCTTGTGGATTCAAAATGGAAATTTGGCTAATGGTGAGGAATTGAGTGAATTCACGGGAGAAATAGGTCAATTTGCATGTTCGGGGGGGAACAATTCACAGTTTAAAACTCAGGGAATGATCTTAGGACTAAGATTTAAACACTGATTTCAGCGAAAAACAAGGAAAACAGAGTTTCATTTGAAGTTCGGGGCGTAATAGGATAAATACCTGTTCTTGGAGGTAAACTGAGTTTTAACAGGTATCAGGCGATGGCGGGACTGTAATTCAACACGGGCGCAGCGGAATCTTGGAGTCAATTGGTCAATTGCAGTGGAAATTTGAAAATCGCAGCGGGAGCTCTGTCGCTTTCAGGAAAACGAAAATAACAGGAAAAACATGAAAAAATGGCTTTATTTTACGAGTCAAAAGGGTTTTTATTTTTTCGAGGTGTGACGTCATTGGCGTACGGGGTGACGTATGCATGGTTGGGCGGTAAGCGGTAAGCGGGAAGTCCCCGCACCGCTTTTGGTCGAGGGTGGTATTGATCGCGGGGGGAGCGATTCCACAGAACGTTTGCCACGTGGATGTCTGACTTTTCAAATACCGCTCGTTCCCCGCTGATTAACTTTCTCACGAAGGATGGGTAGCGGGGTTCACGTGGACCATTGATATATGGAGGATTGATCCGACGGCTGAAGCGATGGGGGAACATACGGAGATTCCAGATGTGGGCCCGTCGGGCTTTAAACACTTTTTACCGTTTTTTAATCACTCCGGGGGAAATCTAATAGGCGGATATAGTTATTAATTAGTCCAGATGACTTAATTAATCCCGTATGCAAAAGAAAGGGGTTGCGGCGGAGTTGGCTTAGGTGGAATACCAGGTGGACAATCCACGGTGGCGCGAGACTTTTCCGAAAGAATAAAACTTCGGGCCTTGTATTTTTGGTTTTAAACATACATATTGTATGTCTAAAGTTTGATTTTTTCATATATATTTTATTATATGGTAAATTAATTAATACAACTAATTCACCATAGGGGCGGGATTATAATATATTGATAATTTTAACCAAAGGGCATATAATGGGTTTTTAAATGCGCGGGGATAAAAATACTTTGGTTAAACTTTATAATAGGGGGTTTTTGGGTTATTTATAAAAAGGGATTTATATACTTTAGGATAGGGTATTTGACTAGGGATTTAGTAAATAAAGTTAAATGTTAATATGGCAAAGGACAAGGAGACTCAAAACATTTTTTCACATCCAAGAAAGTAATAACTTTTGAAGTAAATTGCAATATCTGACCTCCAACACTTAAACTTAGAATAGAAAGTTATCTTGAGGGATTTTTATGGAATTTTGCATGAGTTTCCTAAGCAAAATAGGATTTTACTTAGGATAAGGTTAAAGATGGATGATTATAATGATGGATCATCTCAAGTACTTAGGTCTTTTTGATCATTAGGCCGAGGGTCCGGTCCCTCCAGAAGTCAAGGAAATGCCTTGAGCCCCTTTGATCTCCAAATACCTTAGTACTTTGGGGGAAATTAGTAAAACTTTTTGAGGGGAAAGTGATGAGGGAAGTTAATGAGTTTGACTTTGCTTGCTGTGATTTTCCAGTGTATTTCCTGCTTTAGTACTTGTGATGAAAGTAAATGATTAACCAACATGTAGCAGCATCATTCATCAGATAACACTTTGCAGTACCATCTACCTACCCTATCTACTTGACACTACCATTTTTCTTCTTTATTAGGGTGCATTTAGACTTGCAAACCCTTATCAATCTTTTCTTTTTACATGATGAATCTATCTATTTCTACCCTTATTACATCCAAGGGCTCAGATTAAACTGTTGAGCACCTTTTATTAACTCTACCTATCTACTTATCTGCCAAGATTAAACTGTTTGGTCAGATACTTATTCTCTATTCTACAACATAAAATTGAAAATGAATGAGTCAAGTTTAAACAGTTTGACTCTTCATAAATTGTGGCAAAATTTTGACAAGCTGCACACAATTTGTTTATTACATCAGAGTAAAAAGTAGTGGCATTTAGACTTGCACACTTTCCTTGGCCTTTCTTTTTGATGGGGTTCATTTCTTTTACTTTTTTGGCCATTTTATTTTTCTTACCCTTTGATTTTTCTTTTAGGGTATACCCTCTTTACATTTTTTAAATTTTTTGATTTTTTGGTTTCTCAAGAATATGGAACACCTTTGCTCAAGAAAAAGGTTTGAACATATTCCATAGTTCAATCAGAGTCTAAATACGAGGCAACACTCGCCTTGTCTAATTGGTATTTATATTGTATTTTCATGTAATTGGAAGACAACTTTTGTAAGAATTTTCAGTACTACAAACTCAGAGTCTAAATACGAGGCAACACTCGCCTTGTCTAATTGGTATTTATATTGTATTTTCATGTAATTGGAAGACAACTTTTGTAAGAATTTTCAATATCTTTGTGTAATTTGAAGAGAATTCTTCTGTTATTATGTAATTGCAAGGATATTTTATTCATTTTTGTGGAATTGCAAGGCCATTCTTTTCTTTATTCCTAATTTATGAGAACTATTCCCCTTTAAACATAAGTAACCTACATCATTGTGGTGGAACATAATTACTAGCAAAGTGCATGGTTGTGACTTAAGAGTATGAATTGGGGATAAAAGAGCTTGAACTACAAATTTTCAATTATGTCACATGTGATACTAGAGAAGGACATAAAAGAAAAAAGGTGTTAATTTCCCACGTTAGTAACAAGTTGTTAAATGAAATCATTCCTTTCACATTGCACTTTTCAATCTATTAACATGAGTCTCCAACTTCCCTAATGGATTTTTTCAAAGAGTCAATTAAACCAACCTAGATCATACCACTTCATATACAAGATATTTCCATATCAAGATATTTGATTTGATCCCTCTCCCCTAAATCCCCAATTAAGATAGATTTAGGATCGTATTAAATAAAATTATGTTTTATAAATTAAAATTTAATTAGTTTACTTTAAATTATTTTGGAGAATGATTATCCATTTTTCAAAGTTTGGAAATTTTAATTTTAAATTATATTTTTAGACCATTTTAAAATATGATTAATTTTATTTTGATAGTGTAAACTTCTCTGATCCAAATCCAAAATTCAATAAATTCTTCTAGAAAATCACATCATAAAACAAGTTAACAATCCCAAGAAAACCAACCATGAAAGTGTAAATATAAATTTTACAACCACTAAAGTTAACAATGCCCAGAAAAAACAAGAACAAGACAAAACCAATATTAGATATTTCAAGTGAAATTATGATTTTTTGAGATTTTGTTTAATATTAAATTTAATGTTGAATATTATATTTTACAAAAGTACTTTAAAAATTTTTATTTAAATAAAATGTATGTTTTATAGATAAAAAGCTAATTGATTTATTTTAAATGATTTTGGAGAATGATTATCAATTTTTTTAAGCTTAAATTTAAATTTTATAATATATTTTCAACTATTTTAAAATATGATTATTTTTGTTTTATTTAAGTGTAATTTTCAATTTTACAAATATATATTTTAAGTGGTTAGAAATAATTATTATTACTTTTTATTTAAATTTAAACTTTAAATGTTGGGATTTTAATCTCACACAGTTGATTCTCTTGTCTAATAAGTGTCATCACAATAGATTCTCTGGTCATCATACACAATTCAATTTTACTTCAGTTCAGTCGTGTTCTACTTCAGTAAGCTATAGTGAGCATAAACGTGGAGACAAGAGAATCAACTCTGATGACACTAAGAGACAGTGAGATTAATATCTCAACGTGCCCTCCTAATCTCAATTGTTACAAGTGGAGACACTTACAATGCTTATTTTCTCTCTTTGAAATTCAAATACATTTTTCCTAGTGGCTTTGTGAAAATATCTGCAAGCTGATCTTTGGAACCACAAAAATCAAGTACTTTGTCTCCATCATTGACAAGCTCATGAAAAAAAATGAAAACGTGTGTCAATGTGCTTGCTCTTTTTTATTATTGTCACTAAAAGAGTCTAAGTGTGCTTCAAAAATATTCAATCATCATTGGTCTCCCTACTATGAATGAAAATAATTGTAATCATGAAAATTTTGTTCTATCCAAGCATAAATGATATATATTTCCCACATTTTCCTCTAGAGCAAAAGAGCCTTTAAAGCTGTCCATACAGACATATGTGGCCCAATTCAAACATATTCCATTGGTGGTAGTTTTTATTTTTTGACATTCATTGATGATTATAGCAAGAAGATATGGGTTTATTTTCTCAAAAATATATGGGCAGGAGCATGAGTTTCACCAGCATAATATGTTTTTATTTATTTCATCTCAACCAAGCCATTTTGAAGAAGTAGTTAAAGAAAAGTGTTAGGTTGATGTAACAAACCAAGAAATTGATTCCATAGAAAAGAACCATACATGGGAATTAGCTGATCTCTCAAAGGACAAAACCAGAATTGATGTAAAATGGGTATATACGACAGACTTGAATGAAAAAGGAAAAATTGAAAAACATAAGG
Organism: Pinus albicaulis; assembly: GCA_034641835.2. Taxonomy (NCBI): domain Eukaryota; kingdom Viridiplantae; phylum Streptophyta; class Pinopsida; order Pinales; family Pinaceae; genus Pinus; species Pinus albicaulis. The sequence goes on from JAXQQM020086561.1 coordinate 119,637, forward strand.
CAAGGTTAGTTGCCAAATGATCCAGGGGGCTCTAGAGACACACACACGACAAAAAGGGCTTATGAAAGCTTGAAAGTAAATTGGCCAGAATGATTTTGAATCGGGACAAGAGCATGGATCTCGTCGTCCTAATCGCAATGGTGCGAACAGATTTTCAAACCGAGTTCGTATGTGAAAGTTAGAGCTGGTCAAAGTTTTTGGGTTGACTTGATGATGTGGCAGGTTAAGGAGGAAACAATTTGGAAATTTTCTAGTGGTCGGATTCCGGCAAACTCCAGCCAAATTCTGGATGAAATTGTTGGCTCGTTTATTTTAATCCTTTGAATAGCTTCCTGAATTTTTAAAAAGGGCCTATTGTTATAAAAACGAAAAAATTTAAAAAAATTACGCTGGTGGGCCATGACCCCCGCCACCCCCATCGGACTTTAATATAAAAAATATATTAAAATGGGGAAGTGGGCTATGACCCGTGCCGCACCCTCCGCCCATGCCAACCAAACATTTAACAGAGCGTTGAGGGGGTGGGTGGTCAACCCCGCCACCCTCGCGGAACCCACACCATACATACATATATGTGTAACCGTCGAACAGGGTCAGGTCGAGTCAGGCCACGTGGAGCGGACCCGCCCAACAATCATAAAAAAAAATTAATGCGATGGTTATAAACAAAAAAATGCAGGTTTTGGATATGGGGGTCAGGATTGATCCCCCGACCTCCCTTTCGCTAATTCAACGACTCTGCTAGCACACCACAATGACTCCTATTGTGAAGTCCTCCCATCAATTATATAAAATCTAAGTCACTCGCCATCATGCCCAGGGGAGGTCGGAAGAGGGACATGCAGTTCGAGGTGCGGAACTAAGAGCCAGTGTGAAAAGGCAGTGGAACCATGATTGAGCCTCATTTCCAGAGGGGCCAAATTTTCCCAGTGTCCAAATTGGACAAATTTTATATGAATTTTACACCTCTCGGCGACACGAACATGATGGCGGTGTTAGTTTCTGCAAAGAAAAAAAAAGGTCTCGATTTTTTGGCCATTTTCCATAATGGGATGACGGTGTCAGATTTCAGCATGGGGACAGTCGATTTCGTGCTATTCGATGCCACATTTTCGATGGTGCATTCAGATCTAACGATTGAGCAACATATTCTTCAACCAACATCAAATTTGAGGTATATGAAGTGCTTTTTCCATGTACTTCCTTCATTATTATTGTAGGATGCTTTATGTCATGTCGATTCTTTCTAGATGTATGCGATTCTTTCTAGATGTATGCAACAAATCTTTATGTGTATTTGATGTGGTATGTATTTGTCATGGGTGGATTTGTGTTGTGAGATCCCTTTGTTTCCTTGATGGCGAGATAATATTTGTCACCATGTGTGAAGTTGTCATGCTGATAGGAGGTTTGCGATGAGTGAGAGTTCCTTGTAACAGAACGTCTCGTGGAGAGAATTTTCCACTAATGTTGTGGGAATTTCTTTGTATCACAATTCAACAGTGTCCATGTAAACCATAACCATTTACAACACCAAATGAAGCGGCCAATATCATCGAGACACCGAGGCCGGGAGACTTAGTCCACGCTGGACAAACTCCGTTATTAAACATCTTACATTTTTTTGTGTGATTGTTGACATGTTTTCATCGTGATTATATATGCATATGTGTTCATTAATTCTTTGAAAAAATGTAATTCAAACACATCAGATGGAGAAAAAGGTCTTGGTTAAAATGGTATAAAAAATTTACCCGGATCAAGTGGTATCAGAGCAGGTCTTCTTGTTGGTGTGAACTGCAAGCGTGAACCATTGAACGTGAAACAATGGAGGATGTCAAAGACATGTACAAGGTCATGCTTAGGATGTTTGAAAGGGTGGACATGTTGTACGAAAATTATGAGAAACAAGCAGCAAATAACGCTGAGTTGAAAACACTTCTATAAGAGGAGAAGGAGGACAAGCATCGATTGCAGCTTCAATTGCAAGCCACACAGAGGCATTGGAAGAATTGAATCCTAATGATCAAAGTCTTCAACTAAATCATGATGCATTAAAGACACTTCCACGAGAATAGAATGAGGAGAAGCAACGATTGTAGCTTCAATTGCAAGCCATGACAGAGGCATTGGAAGAATTGAAGCACAACGATCAAAATATTCAGACAGATCATGATGCATTAAAGATGCTTCTACGAGAAGAGAAGGAGGAGAAGCAGTGATTATAGCTTCAAATACAAGCAACGACAGAGGCCTTGGAGGAAGTGAAGCATAACGAAGGCTCAGAGAAGCCCTCTTCATCTGTTTCCAAATCAATGTCTGAGGTAAAAAATTGTGATCATTCTTCAGTTTCATCTTCATATGCTATTATTTTTGTTGGAAATGTGGAGATCCCCGTTATAGGAACCGGCATGAGGCTCCTTACCAGGATGGGGTACAAAGGAGGAGGAATTGGCATTCATGTCCAAGGCATAACTCAGCCATTAGAGGTTGTGCAGAGACCTCGCTACGCAAGTTTGGGATACACTGAAGGAGAATTCTCAAATGTCTCAGAAGCTCCCACGACATTAATGAAACAATCGAGGAAAAATAATAATGGGAACACTTCCCCATCATCTTATGACAACACATATTGCAGAGAGAAAGAATAGGAAATCTCTCATCACCATGATGAAATCAGAGGCAAACATACATTGTTAAACTCGTCATGAGAAAGGATTGATGGGAACACTTCACCATCACCCCATGGAAGTGCATGTAGCAATAGAAGAGCTGAGACAAGCTCTCATCACCATGATCACACCAGAGACCACCAGGAAAGGTATAACGAGTCTCGATATTCAGAAGCTCATTTTGATTATAAGCATGTTTTTAATCATGAACGTAAATCATGGCATAATAAAACTTGTCATTTTGCAGTTTACATAGCCATCTCATTGTTGAGTGTTGGAAAAGAATGGCAGAACAAAGGAGGATGAGGCATGAAAAGTATTTCCCACAGCAGGGAAAGAAATTGGTCAAGTAGTTCTGGAGGAAGAAGACATTTTGCACCCATTACAACCAAAGTGGTCATCAAAGAGCCAGATTTTCAAGGCTCCATCCAGAGCAACACCTTAAGGACAAAGTGTCGGTGCATGAACTAGTTGAAATGATTGTTCGATAAGAAAGTGTGCCCCAGGGAGATGACACATTCACTTTGATAAGTGAGGGATGGTTTTTCTAGCTGTGGTAGTGTGTCATAGCCTTCTTTGTAAATCATGTGTTTCATTTCTTTATGTAAAAGTGATGATGTGCTTTTCCATCACTTGTTAAGAAACAATGATATTTTGGCCTTGTATTGATAGCTGGGGTATTATTGATTCCAATTCGTTGTAAGCTTGACCATCGAGTATGTGTTATAAACTCATCGTGAGTATGGAAATGTTTGGGTCGTATTTCGTCATATTTGAGCATGTAATTTGCAAGAGATTCTAATACAGGTTTATAGGGGATGTAAGTATCAGTTCATCGCTTATGGCTCCGAAGGAAAAAGGTGAAGGAGAAGGAAGGGTGACCTTTCACGACACTTTTGATGTAGACATAGTACACACCAGTTGCAGATTATTGTTGATGCTTTTGGAGGACCAAAATATCCTCAGTGGGGAGGAATGATCCATGTGGCTCCAAAGACACAAATAGGACAAAAAGGGCTTATGAAAGCTTAAACATAAAAGTGGTCAGAATGATTTATAATTAGGACCAGAGCATAGATCTCTTCGTCATGATCACAACGGTGTGAACGATTCATCAAACCGAGTTCGTATGTGAAAGTTAGAGCTGGTAAAAAATTTTGGGTTGACTTGATGATGTGGCAGGTTAAGGAGGCAAAAATTTGGAAGTTTTCTAGTGGCCAAATTCCAGGAAAAATTGTGGCCTCATTTATTTGTCTCCTTTGGTCAGTTTCAATAATTTTTACAATGGGATTATTGTTATAAAAACGAAAAAATTTAAAATAAGTAGGGTGGCAGGCCATGACCCCCGCCACACACGTCGGAATTTAATATAAAAAATAAATTAAAATTGGGTGGCGAGCCATGAACCCGGCTACACCCTCTACCCACCCCAACCACACATTTAACAAAGTGCTGAGGGGGCAGGTGGTCAATACTGCCACCCCCGTAGAGCCCACACCATATATACATACATTGTTGAACATGTTCGGGTCGGGTCGGGCCACGTGGAGCAGACCCACCCACCAACTTCAGACTGGACATGAGCTGAATCAGCCTGAGCAGCTGCAAATGACATGGCTACATCAATGGGACATAGTGGCTGGAATCCCAAGCCCACCTGAAAGGGGCTATGGCCTATTGAACTGTGGAGAGCCCGATTATAACTATGTTGTACATAGGGGAGGCTCTCGTCCCATGTGCGTGGATGCTTTGAATTGTACATGCGCAGAATGTGTACAATCATTCTGTTGACGATATCTATCTGGCCATCTGTTTGGGGATGGAAAGGTGTGGACTTGGTGAGCTTGGTATCCAACATCGACCAGAGGCTGGACCAAAATGTGCTGAGGAACCTGCTATCCCGATCTGATATGATAGACTGTGGGATCCCAAAGTGCACCCACACTCATTCAAAGAAGATTTTAGCAGTGGCTTCTGCTGTGATATTCTTCTTGCAGGCCGCCATAATGGCCATCTTCGAGAATCTGTCGACGACCACGAAAAGACAGTCATTTTCCTGCTTAGTAGAAGGTAGGCCCGACATGTAATCCATGGAGATGGATTCCCAAGGTCGACTAGGGGTAGGTAGCGGAGTATATAAGCCTTTCTTCTTGATGGTCGGTTTGGAAATGGCACAAGCAGTGCAGGATCTGATGTGCTTCTCGACATCCTTTCGAAGGTTCAGCCAATAGAAATACTTCTGCAGGATTGCTACTGTTTTTTCGACCCCGAAATGCCCAGTGACTCGACTGTAGTGTGCTTCCCATATCATCTTGGCACGCTCGCTCGAAGGAACACAAAGGTGTCCTAGGTGACATAAAAGTGCATCTTGGAGGTGAAAATTTGGAAGTTGTGTACCCCCCAAGAGTTCCTTGTAAGTGTGGCTGAATTCTGGGTCACTCTCATAGAGAAGTGGCTAATCAGAAGTCTTGTGCCCACAAGAGTTGAGCACGGTGGTGAGCGCCACAATCGGTGGTCGGCTTAGGCAGTATGCAACATTATTGGTGCTACCCTTCTTGTACTTGATGTTCAAATGAAACTGTTGCAGATATGTGGACCACTTCTGATGGCGATCATTCTGCAACTTCCCTTGTGTCTGTATGAACTGCAGGGGCCGGTGGTCTGTGTGGATGATTGTTTCCTTCCCCAAAATGTAATGCTTCCATTATCGACAAGCTTGCACAATGGAATACATTTCTTTGTCATAAGTGGGATACTTGCGAACTGTGTTAGACAATGTCTCACTGTGAAATGCCACTGGATGTCCCTGTTGAGTAAGAACTGCCCCAATAGCATAGTCAAAGGCATCTGTCTCGATCTCAAATGGCTGTTGCAAGTCTGGTAAAGTGAGCACTAGGGCAGAACAGAGGCGGTTTTTCAGTTCTGTGAACGCCTTCTGTTGAGGTTCCGACCAAAAAAATTTTGCTCTCGCTCCTCCCTTGGTGACTTGACTCAGGGGCCAAGTGATATGAGAGAATCCCAACACGAACCTCCGATAGAAATTAGCAAGACCCAGAAAGCTGCGAAGCTCTGTTATAGTGGTTGGGGCTGGCCAATCCCAAATGACTTGGATCTTGGCTGGATCCACATGCACCCCCCTTTCATTAATAATGTATCCCAGATATTGAACCTGGGTCATGCCAAAAGTGCACTTCTCCAAATTGGCACACAACTTGTGTTGCCGCAGTGTTTGGAGGACTTGTCGGATGTGGTGAAGGTGTTCTTCCCAAGTCTGGCTGAAGATCAGAATGTCATCCAAGTACACCACTACAAATGAGTTGGTGAATGGCCGCAAGATGTCGTCCATCATCCTCATGAAGGTTGCGGGAGCATTCGTCAACTCGAAAGGCATGACTAGCCATTCAAAAAGGCCTTCCTTGGCTTTGAAGGCAGTCTTCCACACATCAGAGGGTTCAATTGGTACCTGGTGATACCCAGACTTCAAGTCAATCTTGCTGAAATATTTTGCACCTTTGATTTGGTCCAGAAGGTCATCAATCCGTGGGATTGGGTACCTATTCCGGACAGTGATCTTGTTCAGCGCCCGATAGTCAATACAGAGTCTCCACGTCCCATCCTTCTTTTGTACCAACACGATCGGGCTCCCATAGGGCGATGAACTTGGTCTGATGTGACCTTTCTGCAACAGCTCCTGAATCTGCCTCTTGATTTCATCATTCTCCAGAACAGAGCGCCGATAGATCGGTCCATTAGGTAGCGGCGCACCGGGGGTCAAATCAATCGGGTGCTTGACCTGACAGTGCAGAGGAACCCCTGTGGGTGAGGTGAATATGTCCCCGTACTCCTCCACAACCTTATCCATTTGTTGTTTTTGTGCAGAGGAGCCCTGTCTGGAGGTCGTGGCCACAGTCTTCTTCTTGCCCTGGGGGCGGATCATCAGGAAAACAAATTTCCTGGTTTGGGAAATGAGCTTACTGCATTGTTTTGCAGTAACCAAAGAGATAACGGCAGGAGGTGGTACCTCTGGTATCCTGTACAAATTATTTCCCAAAGTAACAATAATAGCATGAGGCCGAGACTCATACACAGCATGACGCTTCCACAAGTATGGTTGTCCTAATAATACATCAAAAACATCAATAGGAGCAACATCACATAGTACCTCATCTGTGAAGGGCTTGATGCTATAGGGAAGGTGACACTACTGGCTGACGCGGAGATCTCGTCCTTGGTGAATCCACCCAATGGTGTATGGATGTGGGTGAGCTGTGGTTGGCAAGCCCAACCGCTTCATGGTGTCTATTGAAATGAGGTTCTTTTGGATCCCATTGTCGACAATGAACTATACCGGGAGCCCTTTACCCACATCTGGGAGTGGATGATACGTTCCTCCTCCTTTGGATCTTTCGGTTCCTCCTTCTGGATCTTTGTAGTGGCAACAGTGGCATTGGGCTCCGCATCAATAATTTGTTTCCCTTTTTCATTCCCCTTGTCAGGTTCTAATTCAGAGTTGGAGCACGCATCTAACTCAGAAGCCCGCATCTCAGCCACCAACGACTGCTTGGCCCGACACTCACTTGTGTTGTGAGTGGAGCTCTTATGGAACTCACACCACTTTCCTGTGTCCTTCTTTGGCCTTGCTGTGTTGTTCTTTGCTTGTGGCTTCGACAGGTTGTCTTGATTCACCATGCCTTGGCTCTGTCCTTCGTTCTATAGCTTGGGATGTTGGGAAAAATACTGAGAGGGGGGGGTGAATCAGTATTTAGAGCTGACTGAAAACTTTTACCTTTTCCTTCTCTTAAAACCATATGCTACTTTACTGAATCCAAATTATATGTCAGAGATCTTATTATGTCTTTATTTAGACCATCATTCATTCATCAGATTTTAGTAAGCGATGAAGTATGAACGAAATAACGAACAAACCATCAATCATAAGCAACACATATGAACACTAGTATTTAAGGTGGAAACCCAATTCGGGAGAAAACCACCTCTGCTTTGGTATCTCGATCTTCAATATATATTATAGAGAAAAATTCTTACAATTTTATCTTTGGTGCGGACTTATACCCGGCCACGCAAGCTTCCACACAGAAAGGCTACAACCTTCTCTCATTCTCTAGCCAACTGTGGAAGGAGCTCCAACCCCTTTGATTTTAACACGGCTTCTCTTTGGAAAGATACTTCCTCTTCCACACAAAAGACCTCCCAATCCTCGGATACCTAGTTCTTCTATTTCTTCATCGGACTTCGTCGGGAATCTATTTCTTTTGCTGATGTCCGTAATTATTTATCATTTCTAGATCATATCCATAGGTGCATCATAAATGCGAGATATCTCTTAAAGAGATTTATTTGTTAACACCCCTTCACACTACGTAGTGTAATCCTCTTCTCCTTATATAGTTTATCAACTTTATCAATACCATGAGTGAAAACCACACTCAACCACTAATGGTATTCATATTAAAAGTCAAACCAATCCAAATTGAAATCCCGATCTTCATTCTTCCATGCACGAATTGTCCCAAAAGGTAATCTTTATCTCCGCCAAATAATACTATAGCCAAGGTTAAGTAACATTGACGTTCAGCGATGGTTTTTTCTTTCTTTTATTGGAATTTTATTTATCCAAATTCGTGGAATTTGATAAATAAATATTATTCACAACCTTTGGCAATATAACTTTATGTTAATAACCGGTGCTTTTAAATGGACCTTTATAAGTTGACCCCGGGTTTATTTGTTCCACCAACTTTGGAATAACATTCAAAAATGATGGTCCAATCACTTTCGTCAAACCTTGGTTAAACCGCAAACGTTAATTTGAAAAGTCCCCGATCAATATAATTTAAAAAGCGGGGCCCATCGCTAATGATCATTTCCATCCGACGACGGAGAGCATCGCTACGCTTCGGATGATCCGACGGATATCGTTCATTGAAGATGCGGGGATGATAACATGTGATGGCGCGCCCATACCTTGGGTAACTTTCGTGCATCTCGCCTGATAGTGCAGGTACGATGACCCCTTCCCAGATCGATGACGTTCAATAATATCACTGCGCATCTTTGGTCGAACGTTAACGTGTGATGAGCGCGTTTTGATGGGTTTTCGTGGGTCCATCTTTGCTACGTGTCAACATTTCTATGGAATCGCTCCCCAACTTCGGAAATGCGCCTATCGCCGAAAGGTGGTGCGATGAAACCCGGAAACCGCCTTCCTTTGTTCACTCGGTCACGGTTCTGCTTTCTTCCACGAGGGTTCTACCTAGCTTCCGCTACACGGTTCCACTTTGTTCTATTGGAAGAGGTTCTCCTCTTCACGCGGTCACGATGTTTCTTCACATTACGGCCTCGTTCTTCGGTGTTCCTTTCATCCATCTACTGCGACGCATCGCTCCGCCATACACATAACCCTTGCGGCTATGTTTTATAGTGTTCACAAGCATTGGATAATTAACCACGGAACATAATAACTTCAATCGATCGAGACGCACATGATCAATCACCAGTTCTTAATTTCTATAGAATTCGATACTCTCATCAATAACATACGAGATTATTTACACTGATAACCCAACAATCCTCCCTATGATTTGAACAACGAATGAACAATGACAACGAGACCATTCCTCGGTCACACAGTTACACGGGATTATTTACATGACCTTAACAATCCTCCACACATATTTGCACAACAAATGCACAATGACAGGACATTCCTCGATCATACGGGATTTACACGGGATTTATAAAAATTCTCTTGGTCGCACTGCATCAATGAAAACATTTCCAACAATCTCTCCCTTTGGCATTGATGGCAATACTCTTCCTCTGTTTGTCTTATAGAAGCCCCTTTATTTGCTTTCTCCCATTTGACATGTTGGAAAGGGTTGAAACGGATGTAGGAGTTCATGTTAAAAGCGTGGTTAACGTTGATAATTCAAGTTCCTGCTGTTGAGGTCGGTGCCATACATATTGTGGGGCCAATAATACCAAGATCCTATGTACCGATAATACCATGCTCCCCGAGATCATGCTGCATCTTCTAACATAATTCAATGCCAACAATGCATTCTTTCTACGGGTCAATACTCCCCGCCGTTTCATGCATCAGAGATACCCAACGGTACCGCGGTTGTCTTGAAGAATGCGACCTAGCAAAAATTTGTCGGCCCGACTACCCATACGTGGTTTTCTATCCTTCAAGAAAACCGCGTATCCAGTCAATGTGTTTAAGTAGTTATGATCTTCTGTGGCAGAGACTACTCCCAACTTCTATACGAGATATTCGAACACTTCACTGGGTAATGGTTTGGTAAATATATAAATAGCTTGTTCTTTGGAGGGCACATATTCCAACTTCACCTTTTGTTCAAGCACTTGTTCACGTAAGTGATACTTGATGGGAATGTGCTTTGGTCTTGGAATGCCTCATAGGATTCTTTGAGATCTTGATGGCACTTGTATTATCCACACATAATGGATATAGGAGGTGAACATTTGATTTGAAAGTCTTGTAAGGTTTGCATCTCCGAGAGGAAATTTGAGTGCAACATGATGCCATGACCACATATTGCTTCTATTGTAGATAGGCAATAGAGCTTTGCTTCTTGATGAACAAGATACTGGTGGGGCCCCGCATAGAATGCACACACTAGTGCTTTTCCGATCAACTCAACATTTCCCATTGTCTGCATCGATTAGCCATGAAGAGTAAGATTAGCATTCTTTGGATACCATAGTCCAAAGTCTTGAGTTCTTGTAGATATTTGAATATTCTTTTCAGCTGAAGGTGAGACTCTTTTGGATTAACTTGGAATCGTCCAGCAATACCAGCGCATGCATAATGCTGCAGTGTATCCCGGTGAGATAAAGTAGAATGCACATCATGGATACGCAATGCAGTTTGATTCACCGTCATTAGAGCGGGGATTACATCGGGTTATCATTGGTGTACTTACGGAGTTTGCAATTTTCCATGCCATACTTCTTCAATATTTGCTTAAGATATTTTGCTTGTGATAATATGCCATCTATTGCTTGTTGCACTTGCGAGCCAAGAAAGAATGTTAGTTCCCAGTAAAGACATTTCAAATTCTTACGCATATCGAAGCAAATTTCGACTCACAAACTCTTCATTACTTCCAAAAATGATATCATCAACATATACAACCACAATCAATAGTTTGTCATTTTTGAGTTTTTGTGTATAAGTTGCTACCGACGGAACCCCTTTAACAATCCTTTTTGATGAAGATATTTGTCGAGACGATAGTACCATGCCCTTGGAGCTTGTTTGAGACATAGAGCCTTTTTAAGTCTGAGAACAAGTTTTTCATCATTCCCAAATGAATCATACAGTTGTTCTATATACACTTCTTCTTCTGATCTCATTGAGAAAAGTAGATTTTAACATCCATTTTGATCAACTTTGATTTGTTGGAAGCTCGAAAAAGCAAGAAACATTCTTATGGCTTCAAGTACGGCTACGGAGCAAAATTTTCTTCAAATTCTATACCTTCTTGTTGAGCATACCCTTGCAAACAAGTCTAGCTTTATTTCTAATAGCATCCCCATTCTCATTTAACTTGTTTTTGAATATCCATTTAGTTCAATGACATTCTTGTCATGAGGTCTTGTACTAATTCCCGGTGTGATTCTTTTCAATTTGATCGAAGCTCTTCATTCATGTTGAATCAACATTCATCTTTTGCTAGCTTGATTGACATTGTGTGGTTCAATAGTGGACGGAAATACGATTTCTAGAAGATCCCACAAGATTCCTTCTTGTTTGGCCTTTGATCCCCTTTTCTCCCAAAATTTGAGATTGGATGATTCTTTTGAACATATCTGGATGGAGCTTTTTGAGATAAATCATCTGCGGGTTTTTCATTGGGTTCCTTTGTCTATATCATTCCTATTTGATGTAGAAGGATATATGTCATCATCTTCGTCTGTTTGTTTTTCTTCTTTTGGAGGTGCGAGAGACTCATCGATAACAACATCAATACATTCAACAATCTTCCAAAGTATTTTGTAACATTTATATGCTCTACTCCTAGAGGAGTAACCAAGTATTCCTTCATGCACTTTCTGGATTTCAAACATGCCAAGTTTTTCATCATTATTTTTGATAAAGCATTTGCTTCAAAAATTCTAAAATGATTTACGGTAGGAGGATTACATCTTGATTTCATAGCAGGTTTTATCACTATTTACACAAACATGTGCCTTGTTGAACGTTTACTCTTTTGTATGTCTTCCTTCTCATAGCAAAAAGTGTCGAATTGTTCGGAATCATCAAGCATGGCTCTAGCCATTTTTTTGAGCTGTTCTATTCATTCTTTACGCAACACCATTTTGTTGTGGAGTGTCGGCTTCTAAAAAGCTGTCTTTTTAAGCCCATGTTGTTCACAAAATTCAAGGAATTCATATTATGTATATTCTCCTCCTCGATCGGATACGAGACACTTGATTTTTAGATCTAATTCATTTCTCAACTAGTCCTTTGAAGATTTGAAATTTCTCAAATGCTTCATCTTTGTGTTCATGACCCAAATCCAACACATTAGAGAAATCATCGATAAATAAGATATAGTATTGTTCACCACGTGGTGAATTTTTCCTCACGAGTCCACATATGTCGGTATGAATGAGTTCAAGAGGCTTACTTGATGATCCTTCCTTGGCATTAAATTGTACTTTCTGGTTTCTTTTGAATTGGCAAGATTTTCATATGATATTTTTCGGGTAGAGTAATATTGGGAAGATCGAGAACAACTTTAAGTACGCGGTTGTTTATTTGAGGCTCGGATGCCCCAACCTTCTATTCCATAGCTAGTTTCTGAAGAGATTTACTCAAGTAACATTGTTCTTTGCGGTTATTCAATACATACGAGTTGCTTGGAGTTCGTTTTCCTTTTATAATTGTTTTACTGTATCAAGATCACATTACCACATTCTTTTGAACTAAAGATAACTTCGAGTTCCTTGATCACACATTTGACTTACACTTAACGGAGGTTATGCTTTAATCCATCCACATACATGATAGCTTTCACCTTTTCTTTTAGAAAAAAACGGACCCTTTTCCCTTAATGACGGTAGGAGTATCATTTCCAAATGTAACATTATTCTCTTTTCTAGAGAACTATATGCAAGAAGTTTGTTTTTGTCTTTGTCATGTGTTTAGAGCATCCACTATCAATGTACCATTGATTTTCTTCACATATACTGCAAATAAGGCTATGCCACAATTTTCAACACGTAATTCCTTCTTTTTCCACTTTGGAGCTTGAAGGACATTTCTCTTTTTGTTTGATTTTTCTTCTGCATTCGGATTCTTCATGACCAAAGTTATTGCAATACGTACATTCAACTTCATTCGAAGAGGAGAAAAGTTGTTATAAGAGTATTCTAGCATTCCAATATCAATCCTTTTCTTTCTTGCTTCTCTTGTCATCATGGTTTTATATGCAATACATTGAGTAGCTTTATGACCAAAGTGTGACATGAGAAACATTGTCCATTGAATAAGAAATTTCTGCGATCATGAAATCTTCTACTCGAATTTTGTTGATTGGAGTTTCTTTGAAATGTCTTCATTTTGTTAGTGTTCTTTGATTTGAAATGGTCATGCTTTACTGTAAATATTATTTATTCCCTTTCGAGTGGTAGAATGTTGTATGCTAGATTTAGGTTGCTTTTAGATAATTTGGTCTTGAAGCACAAGAAGATTCTCCGATATATCCAAGACTTTGTCTTTATAAGGAGAACGTTGTACCTTGATAATCTCATCTAAGGTTTAGATCCCTTTAGCAAATCTAAGATTCAAAATCTTCATTTTCTCAATTTCTTTTCTTAGACTTACTATTTCACATTCTAATTTCTCATTGTGTTTCTCCTTTCCTTCAAGCTGATTTTCGAGAGTTTCTATGGATATTTTACTTTCTTCTAAGCATATTTTAGTTTCTTCTAAGCATATCTTGAGTTGATTGAATTCATCAAAGAAAATCATTATCCTCCAAAGCATCCATAAAGGTATCTTTTTCTTCTTTAGATTCTTTTTCAAATGCCATGAGAAGTCTAAGATATTGTTCACACTCTTCCTCAGCATCGGATAACCCATCCATGTCTTCATGAGTATAGTAAATTTTTCTAGTGCTAAGCCCACGACTCTTATTCCTTCTTGCTACTTCTATTCCTTTTTCATGTGTTTCTTTGTGAGGACACTTAGCGGCATAATGACCCATTCTTCCACAAAGAAAAACATTTGAAAGGAAGCTTACCTTTGAACCGTCTGTACCAAGTTGGAGTTTCTTTACAAAATTTAACTCATCTTCTTACGAGATATACTGATCATGTTGTCTCTTGTACTTCTTTCCCTTTTGTAGAAGCTCTAAATACGGCTTCTTTGACTTCGAATGGTCCTCCTCTTGTCATTTCATATTCGAGTTAGTATGCCATGAAGTTGTACGGTAAGATTTTGAAGATCCTGGAAATTTTTCTTCAAGAGCAAGAATTTTGACTCAAATTTTGTCGTTAGTGATCTTAAAACTTTCTCAAACAAAGTAGATTCGGTTATTGTTTCTCACAGTTTCTCCTCGATTTACAATATCATCGAGACGTAAATAAATTAGCAATGCTCTCCTCATTATGCATTTTAGATTCTCATATTGAATTACGAGAGTTTGGAGTTTAGCACTTTTTACCTTTGCATCACCTTCATAACTTAGAATGATTTTGTCCCATATTGCCTTTTACGTATTCAATTGCATAACTTTGACAAATTCGATTCGAGTTAGACTTCCCAATAGAGCATTGACCGCTTTTGCATTCGTTTCGTAATTCTTTCTTCTGTTGGATGTTAGTCTTCTTAATTTTGGATATTGATATCCTCCTTCAACTATAGCCCATAAATATGCTCCCAGAGAATGAAGATAGGATCTCATCCTTGTTTTTAAAGAGAAGATTAAGTTGTTTGTTGAAGAGTGGAGAGCTGATAGATGTTGTTCCTTCTTGATTGTTCATCTTGATTGATCTTCCTTCTAGCTAAGCTTTTCGGAAAGGACTGCTCCGATACCAATTGTTGGAAAAAATGCGAGAGGGGGGGGGGGGTGAATCGGTATTTAAGTGACTAAGAAAACTTTTACCTTTTCCTTCTCTTAAAACCATATGCTACTTTTGAATCCAACTTATATGTCGGAGATCTTATTATGTCTTTATTTAGACCATCATTCATTCGAGAAGATGTTTAGTAAGCGGTAGTATAGACAGAAATAATAGAACAAACCATCAATCATAAGCAACACATATGAACACCATTATTTAAGGTGGAAACCCAATTTTGGGAGAAAACCACCATTTCTTGTTATCTCGATCTTCCAATATATATTATAGAAAACTTCTTACAATTTTATGCGGGTACGGACTTATACCGACACGCGAACTCCCACACAGAAAGGCACAGCCTTCTCTCGTTCTCCCGACCCGCACAGGAAAGACTCAACCCCATAGTTTAACACCGGCCCTCTTGCTTGAGGATACTTCCTCTTCCATACGGAAGACTCAATCCTCGGATACACCGAGATTTCTTCTGTTCTTCATCGGACTTGTTAAGGTCTATTTCTTTTTATTGATCATCGTAAAGATTTATCATTTCTGGATCATATCCATAGGTGCATCATATATGCGGATATATCTTAAAGATTTATTTGTTAACACCCCTTCACCTTTCTGTAGTGTAATCCTCTTCTCCTTATATAGTTTAGCCTTTATCAATACCATGAGTAGAAAACCACTCAACCGATAATGGTATTCATATTAAAAGTTAAACCAATCCAAATTGAAATCTCGATCTTTGTTCTTCCATGCACGAATTGTCCCAAAGGTAATATTTATCTCCGCGAATAATACTATAGCTAAGGTTAAGTAACATTGACGTGCCGGCGGTGGTTTTCTTTCTTTTATTGGAATTTTATTTATCAGAATTCGTGGAATTTGATAAATAAATATTATTCATAACCTTTGGCAATAGAAATTTATATTAATAACTAGCGCTTTTAAATGGACCTTTATAATTAGGCCCCAGGTTTATTCATTCCACCAACTTTGGAATAACATTAAAAAATGATGGTCCAATCACTTTCGTCCAAACCTTGGTTAAACCTGCAAACGTTAATTTGAAAAGTCCCAATCAATATAATTTAAAAAGCGGGGCCCATCGCTGCCGTCATTTCCATCCGACGGCGGAGAGCACATCGCTCGGCTTCGGATGATAGAGAAGCGGATATCATTCGTTGAAGATGCACCGGATGATAACGCATGATAGCGCGCATACCTTGGGTAACTTTCACGCATCTAAAGCAAATGAACACCGTCCGATGACCCCTTCCCGGATCAGCGGCGTTCAATAATGTCACTCGGCATCTTTGGTCGAACGTTAACGTGCGATGGCGCATTTTGATAGTGATTTTCGTGGGTCGATCTTTGCTACGTGTCAATGTTTCTATGGAATCGCTCCCCAACTAGGAAATATCGCCTATCCTTAGGAAGGTGGTGCGATGAAACACGGAAACCGCCACTTTTCACTTGGTCATGGTTACGCTCTTCCACGCGGGGTTCCACCCGGCTTCCGCTACACGGTTTCGCCTGTTCTATTGGAAGAGGTTCTCCTCTTCACGCGATCACGATGTTTCTTCACATTCTGACCTCATTCTTGAGCGTTCCTTTCATCCATCTACTTCGACGCATCGCTCCACCATACCACATAACCCTTGCGGCTATGTTTTACAATCTCACAAGCATTGGATAATTAACCACGGATCCATAAGAACCCCGATCGATCGAGACGGACATGATCGATCACGGATTCTTAATTGCTATAGAATTCGATACTCTCATCGAGAACATACGGGATAATTTACACCGATAACCCAACAATCCTCCACATAGATTTGAACAACAAATGCACAATGACAACGAGACCATTCCTCGGTCACACACCAGGATTTACACGGGATTATTTACAGGTAACCCAACAATCCTTCACACGATTTGAGCAACAAATGCACAATGAGCGAGACCATTCCTCGGTCACATATGATATTTACAAGGACTTATAAACAACTCTACTAGCAATTCCTTTGCCATCAATGACAACATTTCCAACATGGGAGCAACTTTCCCTTGATTTTGATTCGTAGATCCAAAGTCTCGCTTCTTCTGTTTAGTTACATGCTCAATCTTGGCAGCATATCGGTATGTCGTACCAAGTGAGGAGATGTCGAGGAACTCCATTTCCTCTGAATGTCTGTGTGAAGACAAATGCGATACTTTAGCACCATATGTTTCTCTAAATCTTTGATACCCAACAGTGCGCGAGGGTATGGAACGAGATTCATTAGCTCATGCATCTTGATCCCTTTGTTGTCGCGGCGTGGTCCATTGTATGTGCTTGTCCTCATAGCTCCCCACGAGATAGTATTGTTCCTTGATGGCATCTGAGAAATAATTCCAAGTGGGTACGGCGAGAACATAGAGGGTTACGCTCGTCCTTTCTCTCACGGTGGTTTCCCACCCGGTCCTTGACATGGGGGCATCTTTGAGAGTCCAAAAAATAATCTTCTCCCTGTTGGAAAAGTCATGAACCGAGAAATATCCTTCTAATAGATTCAACCATCTATCCCACGGCATACGCATCTGTTTTTCCCTCAAATATGGGAATGTCCAAAATTTACTTGTACCTTAAAAGGAGTCGCACCTCTAGAGTGGCTGCTAGATGCGGATGCAACGCTCGGTGGGCAACCCGTTGAAGGATGCGGGAAAAGTTATCCATCATCGCGTTCCTTTGTTTTTTGAGGGCCTCCTCGGCAATATTTTGATAGGATATCTTGCTCCCTCACTTATTTATTTTCATCCCACATGGGCGTCGTCGGGGGTTTGCGAGGCTGATCTTGCAAAGGTTCCACGAGATCGAGCCCTAACTCCATATACACGACCTTGTTGGGGACATCCAAAGAAGGATCGAGAAAAAGAAAACCGCTATGATACCATTGATCCGGATTTATGCGAGGAATGTAACAGCATAAACACATAACCATAAATATAGAGATGCGGTGGAAATAACACTTCATTTCATTAATATCAAAGAAGCCGAAATTTACTTACGGAACATAATGGAAATAAAAACTAGGCAGGGCGGTAGGCGTATCTCTGAGAAAGTGTGGTGGCCTACCAGAGCCTGCGAAATAATGAGTTAAAATGAGGCTTAAGGGCTTATTTATTATTTAGAAATAATGGGAAATCCTAAACAGCCAAAACCCTAACCCTAGGGAGATAAAGCGCGAAAACTATAGGCCCTGTTTGGGTAAATTGGTATTTCAACTTCCCGGGGCGTAACTTTGGCATACGATCTGTTTGTTTGATGTGTACCATACCTCATTAGAAAGATCTATACGAGGACTAAAAATTTTGAATGAGAAAAATCTGTCCATGGCCCCATGTTGCTCTCGTTTTCTCAAAACGGCTCTAGGAAGTTCGGGACCGAAAAAGCGCACAAAAATAGTAAGTTGTGCCGAAACTAAAAAATGAAAGAGACAATGGTGGGGCCCCAGTGGAATTAGGTGGGTGACAACCAATATCCACCTAGATCAAGCGCACCCTCCACCCATGCCAACCAAACATATAACGGAGCGTTGAGGGCGGGTGCTCAACGCCACCCCCCACGAAGCCACACCATACATACCTATATGTGTAACCATTGAACGAGGTCGAGGTCGGGTCGAAATTTTATGGAGCGGACCCACACCCACCAATCATAGCAAATTTTTAATGTGATGGTTATAAACAAAATAATGCGGAGTTCCGAGATATAGGGGTTAGGATTGATCCCAAGCACCCTTTAGCCAATTCAACGACTCTTCTGTACACACAATGACTCTATTGTGATTTGCCCATCAATTATATAAAATCTCAATCACTCGCCATCGTGCCGGGGAGGTCGGAGGAGTGACATGTATTTCAGTGCGGAACTAGGCCGGTGTGCAAAGGGGTGGAACCATGATTGAGCCTCATTTCCGGAAGGGGCCAAATTTTCCCCGGTCGTCCAAAATTGGAAAAATTTTATATGGATTTTACACCTCTCGCCGACACGAACATGATGGCGATGTTGGTTTCTCTGCAAAAACATCTTGATTTTTTAGCCATTTTCCATAATGGGATGACGGTGTCGGTTGACATGTGGATAGTCGATTTCGTGCTATTTGATGCCACATTTTCGATGGTGCATTCGGATATAACGATTGAGCAACATATTCTTCAACCAACATCAAATTTGAGGCATATATGAAGTGTTTTTTTCCATGTACTTACTTCATTAGGTCTTTGTAAGATGCTTTATGTCATGTCGATTCTTGCTATATTTATGCAAAAAATCTTTATGTGTATTTGACGTGGTATGTATTTGTCATGGGTGGTGACTTGTGTTGTGAGATCCCTTTGTTGCCTTGATGGCGAGATAATATTTGTCACCATGTGTGAAGTTGTCATGCTAATAATAGGTTTGCGATGAGTGAGAGTTCCTTGTAACATAACGTCTCGTGGAGAGAATTTTCCACTAATGTTGTGGGAATTTATTTGTATCACAATTCAACAACGTCCATGTAAACCATAACCATTTACAACACCAAATGAAGCGGCCAATATCCTTCGAGACACCAAGGCCTGGAGACGTAGTCCACCTTTGGACAAACTCCATTATTAAACGTCATACATTTTTTTGTGTGATTGTTGACATGTTTTCATCGTGATTATATATGCATATGTGTTCATTAATTCTTTGAAAAATGTAATTCAAACACATCGAGACGGAGAAAATTTTCTTGGTTCAAATGGTATAAAAAATTTACCGGATCGAAATTAGTGTATAGCGAAGGTCTCCTTGTTGGTGTGAACCGCAAGCATGAACCATTGAACGTGAAACAATGGAGGATATAAAAGACATGTACAAGTTCATTCTCGGGATGTTCTAAGGTGGACATATTTGTGCGAAAATTATGAGAAACAAGCGACGAAATAGCAGCTGAGTTGAAAACACTTCTACAAGAGGAGAAAGCGAGGACAAGCATCGATTGCGGCTTCAATTACAAACACATAGAGGCATTGGAAGAATTGAAGCCTAATGATAAAAGTCTTCAACTAAATCATGATGCATTAAAGACATTTCCACAAGAATAGAAGGAGGAGAAGCAACGATTGTAGCTTCAATTGCAAGCCATAATGAGAGGCATTGGAAGAATTGGCTTACAACGATCAAAATCTTCGGACGGATCATGATGCATTAAAGATGATTCTACGAGAAGAAGGAGGAGAAGTAGTGATTATAGCTTCAAATACAAGCCACGATAGAGGCCTTGGAGAGAGTGAAGCATAACGAAGGCTCGGAAAGCCCTCTTCATCTTGTTTCCAAATCAATTTCGAGGTAAAAAATTGTGATCATTCTTGATTTCATCTTCACATGCTATTATTTTTGTTGGAAATGTGGAGATACCCATTATAGGAACCGGCATGAGGCTCCTTATCGGGATGGGGTACAAGAGAGGCGGACTTGGCATTCATGGCCAAGGCATAAATCAACTATTAGAGGTTGTGGAGAGACCTCGTTATGCAAGTTGGGATACCTTGAAGGATAAGTCTCAAATGTCTTAGAAGTGCCCACAACATTAATGAAACCATCGAGGGAAAAATAATAATGGGAACACTTCCCCATCATCGTACAGCAACACATATTACGAGAGAGAAACATAGGAAATCTCTCATCACCATGAGTGAAATTAGAGGCAAAAATACATTGTTGAACTGCGTCGGAGAAAGGATTGATGGGAACACTTCACCATCACCCCAGCAAATGCATATAGCAATAGAAGGCTGAGACAAGCTCATCACCATGATCGCACGAGAGACCACCCGGGAAAGGTATAACGAGTCTCGATATTCGGAGAAGTTCATTTTGATTATAAGCATGTTTCTAATCATGAACGCAAATCATGGCATAATAAAACTTGTCGTTTTGGGTTTACATAACCATCATTGTTGAGAGATGGGAAAGAATGGCATGACAAAGGAGGATGAGGAGTGAAAATTATTTTCCACGGCGGAAAATTGGTCAAGTAGGTCTAGAGGAAAGACATATTGCACCCATTACAACCAAAGTGGTCATCAAAAGACACATGTTCAAGGCTCCATCCTGAGCAACACCTTAGGGATAGACGTCGGTGCATGAGCTGATTGAAAGCGATTGTTCGATAAGAAAGTGTGCCCCAAGGAGATGACACATTCACTTTGATAAGTGAGGATGGTTTTCTAGGCTGTGGTAATGTGTCATGGCCTTCTTTGACGAGAGCATAGAACTCTTCGTCATGATCACAGCAGGTGTGAACGATTCATCAAACCAAGTTCGTATGTAAAAGTTAGAGTGGTAAAATTTTTTGGGTTGACTTGATGATCTTGGCGAGGTTAAAGGCAAAAATTTGGAAGTTTTAAGGTGGCGAGATTAGAGAAAAATGTGGCCTCATTTATTTGTCTCCTTTGGTCGGTTTAAAATGGGCTTATTATTATTAAAATGAAAAATTTTAAAAAAATTATGGTGGCAGGCCATATTCCCCGCCATCACGTCGAAATTTAATATAAAAAACAAATTAAAATTGGGTGGCAAACCTACATGAACCATGCACCCTCTACACCCACCCCAACCACACATTTAAAAAAGTGTTGAGGGGGCGGGTGGTCAATCCCGCCACCCCATAGAGCCCACACCATATATACATACATTGTTGAACATGTTCGGGTCGGGTCGGGCCACATGGAGCAAACCCACCCACCAACTTGAGATTGGACATAAGGTGGAATCGACACAGGCTGTTTGCAAGTAAGCATGGCTACATTAATGGGACATAGTGAGTGGAATCAAAGCCCACACGAAGAGCGCTATGGCCTATTGAGCTGTGAAACTTTGATTATAACTATGTTGTACATAGGGGAGGCTCTCGTCCATGTGCATGGATGCTTTGAATTGTACATGCGCAGATGTATGCAATAATTTTGTGACTCTGTCTGGCCATCTGTTTGGTGATGGAAAGCTGTGGACTTGGTGATCTTGGTATCTAACTTGCAGTGACCAAGAAAATTTGGACCAAAATGTCTTGAGGAACTGCTATCCCAATCTGATATGATAGGCTGACGGGATCTCAAAATGCACCCACACTCGTTCAAAGAAGAGTTTAACGGTGGCCTGTTGTGATATTCTTACTTGTAGGCCGCCATAATGGCCATCTTAGAGAATACGTCGATGACCACGTAAACACAGTCATTTCCCTACTTAGTAGAAGAAACGAATCGACATGTAATCCATGAAATGGATTCCCAAGGTCGACTAGGGGTAGGTAGCAGTATATGTTGTACTTCTTGATGGTCGGTTGTATTGGCACAAGTAGTGCAGAATCTGATGTGCTTCTCGACATCCTTTCGAAGGTTGTGATAGAAATACCTACGGGATTTCTACTATTTTCTCGACCCAGAAATGCCTAGAGACTTGAGCGTAGTGTGCTTCCCATATCATCTTGGCACGCTCCTTCCAAGAAGGCCTAAAGGTGTCCCGGAGTGACATAAAAGTGCATCTTGGAGGGGTGAAATTCTAGAGAACTTGCCTACCCCCAAGAGTGCCTTGTAAGTGTGGCCGAACTCTAGGTCACTCTCATAGAGAAGCGACCAATCAGAAGTTTTCATGCCCACAAGAGTTGAGCACGGTGGTGAGCGCCACGATCGGTGGTCGAGTGGCGATCTACGGCATTATTGGTGTTACCCTTCTTTTACTTGATGTTCAAATGAAGCTGTTGTAGATATGTGGACCACTTCTGATGGCGATCATTCTGCAATTTCCCTTGTGTCTATATGAACTACGAAGTAGGTGTACGTGTGGATGATTGTTTCCTTCCCAAATGTAATGCTTCCATTATCGACGTCTTGCACAATGGAATACATTTCTCTGTCATAAGTGGGATACTTGCGGGCGACGACGGACAATGTCTGCACGATATGCCTTTGGATGTCCTTTGTTCAGCTAATAAACGCCCCAATAGCATAGTCGGGAGGGCATCACTCGATCTGCAAATGGTTGTTGCAAGTACATTAAAAGAAGTGAGCACTAGGGCGAACGGTGATTTTTCAATTATGTGAGCAGCCTTCGGCCCAGGGTTCCGACCAAAAAGAATTTTCTCTGCGCTCCTCGCTTGGTGACTTGAGTCAAGGGCCAAGTGATATGAGAAGGTACCTGTTCCTTGAGGTAGAAATTAGCAAGACCCAGGAAAGGCTGCCGAAGCTCTGTTATAGTGGTTGGGGTTGACGATCACAGAATGACTTGGATCTTGGCTAGATCACACGCACCTTTCATCAATAATGTATCCCAGATATTGAACCTAGGTCATGCCAAAAGTGCATTTATCAGAATTTGCACACAACTTGTATTCCCACAATGTTTGGAGGACTTGTCGGATGGTGAAGGTGCTCTTCCCAAGTCTGGCATAAGATCATAATGTCATCCAAGTACACCACTACAAATGAGTTGGTGAATGGGCACCCAAGATGTTGTCCATCATCCTCATGAAGGTTGCGGAGCATTCTTCAACCCAAAGCATGACCAGCTAATTCGAAAAGGCCTTCCTTGGCTTTGAAGGTAGTCTTCCACACATCGGAGGTTCAAACGGTACTTGGTGATACCCAGGCAGGTCAATCTTGCTGCAATATTTTGCACCTTTGAGTTGGTCCCGAAATGTCATCAATCCGTGGGATTGGGTACCTATTCCGGACAATGATCTTGTTCGGCGCCCGATAGTCGGTATAGAGTCTCCACGTCCCATCCTTCTTGTACCAACACGATCGAGGCTCCCACGGGGCGATGAACTTGGTCGGATGTGACCTTTCTGCGGCGGCTCAAGATCTGCCTCTTGATTTCATCATTTTCCATAATAGAGTCTTGATAGATTGGTCCATTGGGTGAGCACACGGGGGTCCGTCAATCGGGTGCTTGGCTGATAGTGCGAAGGGAACCCCTGTGGGTGAGGTGAAGATGTCCCCATACTCCTCCACAACCATATCCATTTGTTGTTTTCGTGCGGAGAGGAGCCTGTCTAGGGTCACGCCACAATATTCTTCTTGCCACGGGGCGGATCATCGAGAGAAAACAAATTTCCTGGTTTGGGGAAATGAGCTTGCGCATTGTTTTGCAATAACCAAGGAGATAGCGAGCGGGAGGTGGTACCTGCGGTATCTTTGTACAACGAGAGGCAGAGACTCATACATAGCACGATGCTTCCCACAAGTATGGTTGTCCTAATAATACATCAAAACATCAATAGGAGCAACTTCACATAATACATCATGCGCGAAGGGCTTGATGCCTACATAGGGAAGAAAGCGTGCTATTTGGTGGCCAGCGAAGATCTCGTCCTTGACGGGTGAAGCCACCCGATGGTGTATGGATGTGGAGTGAGGCGTAGTCGGCAAGCCCAATCGCTTCACGGCATCTTTTGAAATGAGGTTATTTTGGATCCCATTGTCGACAATGAACTATACCGGGGAGCCCTTTACCCACATGCGGGAGTGGAAGAGACGTTCCTCCTCCTTTGGATCTTCCGGTTCCTCATACACGGATCTTCGTAGTGGCAACGGTGGCATTAGGCTCTACATCAATAATTTGTTTCCCTTTGTCATTCCCCTTATCAGGTTCTGATTTAGAGTTGGAGCATGCATCTAACTCGAAGCACACATCTCGGCTTTCGACAACTACTTGGCCCGACACTCACTTGTGTTGTGAGTGGAGCTCTTATGGAACTCCATACATTTCCCGTGTCCTTCTTTGGCCTTGTGGTGTTGTTCTTTGCTTGTGGCTTCAACGGAGTTCTCTTAGGTTGCCATGCCTTGGCTCTATCCTTTGTTTTGTAGTTTGGGAGCACCTTTCCTTGCTTTTGATTCGCGGATCCAAGTCACAAGCTATTACGTTTGAATTTCTACTCAATCTTGGCAGCATACCGGTATGTCGTACCCAGCGAGGAGATGTGAGGAACTCCATTTCCTCCTAAATATGTCTGTGAAGACAAGCTGCGATACTTTAACTTGCTAGATGTTTCTACGAATCTTTGATACCCAACTTGGTGCCGTAGGGTATGGAACGGATTCGTTAGCTCATGCACATGGATCCCTTTGTTGTCGCGGCATGGTCCATTCTATGTACTTGTCCTCATAGCTCCCCACGGGATAGTATTGTTCCTTGATGGCGTCTCGAGAAAGAATTCCAAGTGGGTACAGTGAAAACAGAGAAAGTTATGGCCTCGTACTTTCTCCTCGAGTGGGTTTCACGAGTCCTTGACATGGGGGCGGCATTAAGAGTCCAAAAATAATCTTCTCCCTATCGAAAAAGTCATGAATCGAGAAATATCCTTCTAATAGATTCAACCATCTGTTGACGACATCTGCATCTATTTGTCCCTCAAATATGTTAATGTCAAAATTTACTTGTACCTTAAAAGGAGTCGCACCTCCGGGTGGGCACTAGATGCGGATGTGCGCCGGTGGGCGGCGGGTGAAGGATACGGGAAAAGTTATCCATCATCGCATTCCTTTGTTTTCGAGGGCCTCCTGCGAGCAATATTTTTGATAGGATCTCCTACTCCCTCATATTTATTTTCACATCCCCATGGGCATCCATCGGGGTTTGCGACGATCTTGCAAAGGTTCACGGATCGAGCCCCTAACTCCTTATGCACGACCTCGTTGGGGACATGCAAAAGAAGGATCGAGAAAAAGCATATTTCTGCGATACTTATGATGGATTTATGCATAGACGCAATAGAATAAACACATAACCATAAATACGGAGATGCGAGTGGAAATAACACTTTAATTCATTAATATCAAAGAGCGAAATTTGCTTACGAATGAGAATGGAAATAAAACTAGCTAAGTCTTTGGTAGCTATCTCTGAGAAGAGATGTGGTGGCTACCAGCCTTTAAATGAAGTTACAATGAGGCTTAAGGGCCTATTTATTATTTTGAAACAATAGGAAATCATAAACAACCAAAACCCTAACCCTAGGAGATGAAGCGCGAAAACTGGGCCGTTTGGGTAAATTGGTGTTTCAACTTCCCGGGGGCGTAGCTTTGGCATACTATCTCCGTTTGACGTGTGCCATACCTCATTAGAAAGATCTATCCGAGGAATAAAAATTTTGAACTAGCAACATTGGTGGACCATGTTGCTCTCCATTTCCCAAAAAACGTCATTTAGGGCCTCAAAACGGCTGCGGAAGTTCGGGACCCGAAAAAGTTGCTAAAAATAGTAAGTTGTGTCGGCCCAGAAAAAGCTGAAAGAGACAATGGTGGGGACCCAGAGTGGAATAGGCAGGTGACCACCAATATCCACACAGGTCAACCCACACCCTCCACCGCCATCCAAACATTTAACACCCGCCACCCCGCCGAAACCCACACCATACATATGTGTAACCGTCGAACGGGGTCAGGTCGGGTGGAGCTACGTGGAGCGGACACCCCTTTGTCATAAAAAAAAAATTTTAATGCGATGGTTATAAACAAAAAAATGCGAGGTTCGGCTATAGGGGGTCGGGATTTATCCCCAAACCACCCTTTAGCCAATTCAACGGCTTTGCTAGCACACCACAATGACTCCTATTGTGAAGTCCGCCCATCAATTATATAAAATCTCGGTCACTCGCCATCGTGCCCGGGGGAGGTCGAGAGGAGGCTGACATGCGATTCGAGGTGTGGAACTAAGAGCCGGTGTGTAAAGGTAGTGGAACCATGATTGAGCCTCATTTCTAGAGGGGCCAAATTTTCCCGATGTCCAAATTGGAAAAATTTTATATGGATTTACACCTCTCGGCGACACGAACGTGATGGTGGTGTTAGTTTCTCCAAAAAGGTCTCAAATTTTCAGCCATTTTCCATAATGGTTTGACGGTGTCATATTTTAGCATGTGGACGGAGTCGATTTCTGTCTTTGATCGATGCCACATTTTCGATGGTGCATTCGAGGATCTAACGATTGATCAACCTGTTCTTCAACCAACATCAAAGTTGAGGTATATGAAGTGTTTTTTGATGTACTTCCTTCATTATTGTTGTAGGATGCTTGATGTCATGTCGATTCTTGCTAGATGTATGCAACAAATCTTTATGTGTATTTGATGTGGTATGTATTTGTCATGGGTGGTGATTTGTGTTGTGAGATCCTTTGTTGCCTTGATGGAAAGATAATATTTGTCACCATGTGTGAAGTTGTCATCTTTGATAGGAGGTTTGCGATGAGTGAGAGTTCCTTGTAACATAACGTCTCGTGGAGAATTTTCCACTAATGTTGTGGGAATTTCTTTATATCACGATTAAACAACATCCATGTAAACCATAACCATTTACAACACCAAATGAAAGCGGCCAACATCGTCGAGACACCGGGAGCCGGAGACGTAGTCCACCTTTGGACCAAACTCCGTTATTAAACATATTACATTTTTGTGTGATTGTTGACATGTTCTCATCGTGATTATATATGCATATGTGTTCATTAATGCTTTGAAAAAATGTATTTCAAACACATCGGACGGAGAAAAAGGTCTTGGTTAAAATGGTATAAAAAATTTACCGGATCAAGTGGTATCGGAAACGGAGTCTTCTTGTTGGTGTGAGCTGCCAAGCGTGAACCATGATTGTGAAACAATGGAGGATGTCAAATACATGTACAAGGTCATGCTCGGGATGTTCGAAAGGGGTGGATATGTTGTACGAAAATTATCGGAAACGAGCTGACAAATAACCTTTGAGTTGGCTGCTTCTATAAGAGGAGAAGGAGGACAAGCATCGATTGCGGCTTCAATTGCAAGCCACGTAGAGGCATTGGAAGAATTGAAGCTTAATGATCAAAGTCTTCAACTAAATAATGATGCATTAAAGACACTTCCACGAGAATATAAGGAGGAGAAGCAACGATTGTAGCTTCAATTGCAAGCCATGACAGAGGCATTGGAAGAATTGAAGCACGAACGATCAAAATCTTCAAACAGATCATGATGCATTAAATATGCTTCTATGAGAAGAAGAAGGAGGAGAATTAGTGATTACGGCTTTAAATACAAGCCACGAAAAGAGGCCTTGGAGGAAGTGAAGCATAATGAAGTCTCGGAAAGCCCTCTTCCTTCATTTCCAAATCAATTTACGAGGTAAAAAATTGTGATCATTTCTTCGGTTCATCTTCACATGCTATTATTTTTTGTTGGAAATGTGGAATCCCCGTTATAGGAACCGGCATGAGGCTCCTTACTAGGATGGGGTACAAAGGAGGAGGACTTGGCATTCATGGCCAAGGCATAACTTAGCCATTAGAGGTTGTGTTTGAGAGACCTCGCTACACAAGTTGGGATACCTTGAAGGAGAATTCTCAA
The DNA here is from genome assembly GCA_034641835.2 of Pinus albicaulis. Taxonomy (NCBI): domain Eukaryota; kingdom Viridiplantae; phylum Streptophyta; class Pinopsida; order Pinales; family Pinaceae; genus Pinus; species Pinus albicaulis. The sequence continues at coordinate 147,826 of JAXQQM020086561.1, forward strand.
ATGTCTTAGAAGCTCCCACAACATTAATGAAACCATCGAGGAAATATAATAATGGGAACACTTCCCCATCATCTTATGACAACACATATTGCGGGGAGAAAGCATAGAAATCTCTCATCACCATGATTAAATCGAGAGGCAAACATACATTGTTGAACTCGTCGGGGAGGAGAAGGATTGATGGGAACACTTCGCCATCACCCCATGGAAGTGCATGTAGCAATAGAAGAGGGCCGAGACATGCTCTCATCAACATGATTGAGGAACCGAGACAACCGGGGAAAGGTATAACGAGTCTCGATATTTAGAAGTTCATTTGATTATAAGCATGTTTCTAATCATGAACGCCGTCATGGCATAATAAAACTTGTCGTTTTGCGATTTACATAACCATGTCATTGTTGAGTGTTGGGAAAGAATGGTAGCTAGAGAGGGATGAGGCGTGAAAATTCTTTTTTCCCACGGCGGGGAAAGAAATTGGTCAAGTAGGTCTAGAGGAAGAGAAGACATTTTGCACCCATTACAACCAAAGTGGTCATCAAAGAGCCACGTGTTCAGAGGGCTCCATCCCGAGCAACACCTTAAGGACGAGCGTCGGTGCATGAGCTAGTTGAAACAATTGTTCGATAAGAAAGTGTGCCCCGGGGGAGATGACATTTTCTTTGATAAGTGATGGATGGTTTTTCTAGGCTGGTAGTGTGTCATGGCCTTCTTTGTAAATCATGTGTTTCATTTCTTTATGTAAAGTGATGATGTGCTTTTCCATCACTTGTTAAGCAACAATGATATTTTGGCCTTGTATTTTGGCCATCATCGAAAAGATATATCCAAGTACTAAAATATTTTCGAAGACCCTTGCCTATGGCTATGGGCCACGCGAGGACCTAAAAAAGATGTTGTTTGAAGGTTCGGTCCTCGAAAAAATGCTAAAAATAGTAAATGTTGCCTAAGCAAGGAATATGATGAAACTGAATGTAGGTCTACGTGGAATAGGTGGGTGGCCATCAATATCCACTTAGACCATTCATAATTACATATTGTAGATGCTAAAAAGTATATACGAAAAATAATCGATCTTGGAATCCTATATAAAATACAACTCATCAATGCATTAATAAAACACTACTCCCTTCTACCTTTCTATTTTTCCACTTTCCTCCAATCATTAGAGTTGGGAGTGGAAGATACAATATACATTTTAGTTTTTGTTACATTTGGAGGAGATTCTTTATCGAATCGAACTTTCTCATGTATGAATGATTTTTGTACCACTAATTTATTTTTCGGAGGGATTTGCTACCTTGCTTATGTTGTATGGAAGGCATGGGGACTATTGAGAAAAATATGTTCTTAAATCATTCTTCGGCATGGATTATTGAAGCAGACATTGTTGTTGGTAGTTTTTTTCTGGGATTTCTACCTCCTCCGCTTCAACCTCATGGGGAAATTGTTTTTTCCATCCTTTCAATTTTGAATCTTGTCACTTTTTCTTTTTTAGATCTGTTTTATCTTGTGGCCACGTGTTTTGAAGGTGACCAATTTGTAAGCAAATTTGAAGGAGTCAACACTATTTCAGCAAGTCTGTACAACAATTAAAGGCTCCATGATTTTCAAGGTAGTAGTCTGTTAGTCATCAGTATTTTTCACTATCTTTGGATGACTAAAGGGTGTTTATAGATTTCTGAAAAAGAAAAAAAAACATTCCTTGAATATTGTGAGTTTCTGAATCTCATTGCCTCATTATCCTTATAGAAAATTTTTCACTACTCTATCAGTTCGAAATTTCATGGTTACTCTGTCACTCCTAAAAACTCCTTATTAAGCTTATACCTCTCATTTTCACCCTCCTTTCCTGCCTATAACCTCATTGCCTCATTTTTCCCTGTCAATAAACTCCATCCTCCATATAGGGTTTTCCTATAGCTATTGCATTCCCTTTTTTCTTCAAGTTCCTCAAGCATTGATGGTCTCAAAACTATCTCTATAGGCTCTTTAGATAAATCAAGTACATTGGATTTTGGATCTTCAATACAACACTTTTTACAATACATTGTTTTTCACTTAAAAATCTCCAAGTCAAATCCCAGTCAAAGTCAAGTCAAAGGACCCTCCCACTAGGTCATCAGGGTTTACATTTCTTAAGGTTGTCCTTGGATGTTTTAGGCACTGCTTTTCCTTTGTTATAATCTGGGTCAGATGTAATATAATGTCAAGACATGGTTATTCAAGCAGGACCTAAAATATTTCCAAAGAAGATTACCTTGTCAGTTCAAAGTCTGCAAATGAGAAAAATGAATAGAGTTTAGCACTTCAGCAGGAGTGTTGAAGGATTTTTCATCAAAAGGTATTGATGAGGTGGATTGTCTATTCCTGAATGAAAAAAAATTACAACAAAGGAAGGGGAAACAACTTGGTCCTATAAATAATTAGGGTTTATACACTTGATGGTCTAGTTGAGTGCCAAAGCAGTGACCATTTGTAGAAATGACCTGGAGGAGACACACAAAGCTAAACATGAAGAAATTCTATCAGAAAATATTGATGAAATAAGCAAAAAGGTGAAGTGAACTAGACATAAATTAATGGACATGAAAGGGCTATAGATAACTTAGAATACAACATTTATGATTGTTGTAAAAGCACTCTAGACACCTAGGGTTTTGGGAAAGTGGCCAGAGAAGGTAAAATGATAAGTTGAACTCCATGGTGGAAGTAAAAGAGGATTTTGAAGATGCTACTATATGTTTGAATCCAAAAGTGTCAAAATTAACATGTCAAGTCAAAAGGAGCCAAGAAGAGTCAATTTAATGACTTAAGAAAACCTGCAAGCAAAAGTGTAAAGAATATTAGTGAAGAAAGGAAAGATGACTTTAAAACATTAGAAAGTGAGTTTATAAAGATAAATAAAACTTCCATTTGCCTATAAAGCCCATATAACATCAATAGATTCATTATCACCTTTCAAAAGATCAAGATCACTCAAGAGAGAAAAATATGTGATTTTCCTAAGTGAATTTGGGCAAAGTCTTTTGGCGCTGCGTGCTTGCCTTTTCTCCTCCGTTAAATTTTTGTAGTCACTATGTGCACAGGTGGCACTGCACGCTGGGGAAGGAATTGTGCTATGTCCCGACAAGCCTATGAAGAAAACCCTTGGCCTCTGCGCCATCATCATTGGCGTTGTGCCCTTGGCCAGGAAGGGTTTCTAAACCCTCCAACCATTCAAACTACTTCAAAACCATTTCAAGTTTCTTCCAAAGTCATCTAAAGAACTGCGAAGAGTTAAGTACCTGATATACACTCATCTTCAAGATATTTTGGTGATTTCTTGATGAATTGAATGAAACCCTAATTAAAACTTGAGTTTCAAGTTGGAGATCATTGTTTAAACCTCATTTCATCTTCCTAGACAGAGTGTCAGTGATAGAAAGGTAATTGCACAGTTGGAGGATTTTCATTGAGTTGTTTTAGCCTCTCACTCATTCTCATACACCTATACCCTCACTCACTCATCCCATTCACTTGTAAAGCTACCTTTTCATTACCATCCCTTCATCTCATTTCCATTTACACTCCAGGGTTTGTAAACGGCGATTCACAATGTTTGAGGGTGAAGACGGTGGTGGTGAAGCCAAAATTCAAGGAGGCATGATCATAAAGGAGGCAAGATAAATATATTTGAACCCCTGCGCTACAGGGAATCTCATGGCATCTCCCCTTACTATTTCTTGTTTCAAACATGTAGGTTTCTATGAATTTTGTGAAAAGTTGCAGAAGGTGTGAAACCACCCTGAGCTAACTAGACTATTTATCATTAACTTTCATGAAAAACAAGTTAATCTTGCAGGGGTCACCTTTAAATTGTCTACAGATGCCATTTCCAATTCCACATGCATACCTAGTGTAGGGGAGAAATGGTTCAAGCAAGCTAACCTTGACATGAGTTACTTTGAGCCATACCTTAAGCCCGGGTATAAAGACCACAACAAATCCATATTTCCTTTCTCTCACTTGCTTGATAGATATGCACCTATGATGAATATTATCATGAATTATTTCACATGTGAGGGAAGGTTCCTCCAAATCTTTACTCATACCACATTGAAATTTTTTTGTATGCATTTTGCTTGAGTAATGATTTTGCATATATCCTATTACCTTACCGAAAGCATTGATAAAATGACATACATAGTGCAAAAAGAGAAACTACCCTCGATGGAGGTAAAGCATTTTCCATCTCTCACTTATAAAAATGGTGGTTATGCACAGATACAACGAAAGTCAATCCATGGGAGACCTTCATTTCCAATGAGGTGTTCACTACTCCACAAGGCCATCATCAACAGAAATACCTTCCTCGTCTCATCCTCCCATTACTACTTCTCCATCCTTCATATTTTCCCTACATCTCTGCTCACTCACACTCTTTCACCCCATGATGACACTCCCACATCCCCATCCACTCACATTCCCCTTCCTCACTGATGATCCTCCTTCATCACCTTCCTAAACCTTCACCTCATCTCATGACACCCGACAACGATGACGAGGGCAGTGAGACAGATGACACTAAGATGGTTGCAATAGAGCCTTTTCCTTTGACCTATCAAAGATGTCATATGCAGTTGTTTTCTCCACAAATTGTGGAAGGGGCCCTGTCTTCATCAACAACAAAATAGCTTGACAAAGGTAAGGAAAAGGTCATTGTTGAAGAAGAGGAAGATAAGCATGAAATTGAGCAAGAGTTTCATCTAATTCACCTTGACAGTGAGAATGAGGATGAGTAGAGGATCACAAAAATGCTGCTCAAGAGAAAGGATGCCCAAATTAGGGAGCTACAAAAAAAATTTGGTAGGGAAAAAAATGTGATCAACTTCCTTGAGATAGAAAACCAGCAGTTAGACACAGAGAAGGCCATCAGTGAGGTCAGAGCTATCAGAGCTCGGTGTTACACCATTTTTTGGTCATCTAACCTATTATCATTAGATGGACCCAAGTACACCATGTAAAATAACTTAGTAAAACGCCTTTATTAAGTTGTTTATGGTCTAAACAGGAAACCCCAAAAGGAAATAATATACAAATCTATATTTGTAATTATTTAAACATCAATTTAATTATTATTCCTGGTCATATTTAACCCAAAACAAGGAAATCAATTAAATAAATCCTTATTTATTTGATTATTTCCTAGGAATAAGTTATTTAATCCTTATTTAAATAATATTCCTAGTTAAATTTGACTAAATCATTTATAAATAATTAATTAAATAATTATTTATCTAATTATATTTCCACCGTTTCCTTAAAATAATAAATAAATCATTTATTTATTTATTATTTATAAATAAAGGAATTTACCCAAGTCAAAAATCCTTTTCCCTCCAACAAATATAATAAAATATTCCTAAAAAGAGGTTCTAGAATTTGATTAATAATATTTTATTCATGCACCAAGTTCTAAACCGCCCTAATATTTTGTTATAAATAGAAGGGTTTTTCCCATTCATTGGTCACCTTTCATTGCATTAGATCACTTGGATCTATACTTTTGGTCTTAATTTGAGCCATTATCATTGTCACATTCTCTATCATTTGCTTTGTGAGCTCCCTTTGAGTTCTATGTTTGTCTGGGTTTTCTACACCAACAAGAGAGAGAAGTTTTAGATCACAAAATGCTGAGGACTTTAAATAACCCATCCCATTGAGGAGAATTAGGAAACACCTTTCTTGTTTCCTCTCCGGTGCCCTTTAATGTAAAAATTCTTTCAAATATATTGTTCTTGTCTTATCTATTGGATGCATGGAGCAACATTTCATTTCAACTTGCCCTTAATGTCTTTTATGCATAGATCTGGATTTTTGCAGCTTTATTTGGATCAAATAACTACAGATTTAAAAGATATTGGCATCCATAATTGATGTTAGGGCTATTTGTTATGCGTAGCTAAAGTGGTCTTTCGAAATGAAAGATTCATACTAACACTCGGAAAGAGGTGGAAAATCGAAAGGCTAAGTTAGATGAGACCTTGGGAATTCTTGATGACAATGAAGATGAGGAAGAACAAATTTCCTAAGAAGAGGCCAAGGAAAATTGGGTTGAAGAAGGCTGCTTGGGGGAAAGAGAGAAAGAGACAGAGTTGGCAGTGCAGCTCACTCCAAGTGAGCTGCTTGCCATGGAAATCAATTATGATAGAGAATGTTGGCTAGAAAGAGCCAATATACACCTAGAGAATCAGCTTGAGAAGGCAAAAAGAAATATTGACCTTTAGAAAAATATGGCAAGGCATTATGCCTTAAGAAACAAGATTGCAAGGGCCAAGCTCAAAAGAGTCGTTGCAAAGAATCAAGCCTAAGTGACACAAGGAGAATGAGAAACTTGAAATCCTTACTGATGTATCCACTCCAATCCTCCCAAACATTATCAACAAGGTAAAATTCATTTTTAGCATCTTTTTGCATTTTTGAGTTTTTGGTAATTTGGCAATGAGAAAAAAGGGCCAAACGAACAACGCCATTATTGCTTGTGCTCTTTTGCGGGGCTCTCAATTGAGAGAAGGTTTAAATTTTCATGTTTCTCATACCTAGCACATCATCCACATAAACTTTCAGCTCTTTTGGAATAGAATTGGTCCTGAAAAGGGAAAAAAACCATCGAAAAAAACACCTTTCTGCCATATTTTAGCAGCGATGTACTTATGTGATCTTGGAAGAATGGATTTTTGAGCAGTTAAATGGACTCCATTCTTAAAAATAAAGGCATATTTTGAAACAAGACAGGACATGCTTTCCAATGAGCTATTATGGACTCCCATTTGGACATCGAGCCTCCAAATCTCGACCATAAAAAAAAGAGAAATGTTTCAGTTTTGGTGCTACGCCCTTGGCACAGTAACTGGCCCTTTGCCAAAAATTAAAAAAAATATACACAAGAAGTTATTAAAAAATATGTTTTGAGGTTTTAAAGGACAAATATCTCTAAAATTAGCTGAGGAGTTATGTTAGAAGTTATTTTTGCATTTATTGAGATTGGGATATTTGTGCCTTTGGCCTTGCATGGTCTCAATGGTCAAAGGCATCTATGATGTAATTAATGACTTCTAAAACCCTAGCTAGGGTTTGCTTCACCATTTTGGCAGTTAAATACTGCATGCAAGCCTCATTGTGATTGTTGGTTGATTGTTGAGTTCAATATCATAGACTTGGAGTTGAGAAGAAATTGGCTTAGGAGTTGTGTGATTGTTTTGATTTGAATGGCAATGGAGCAAGCACATTTGCAGGATTCATGAACATGGTTAATGGTGATGTTTTTCTGATTTAGAACTTGTCTTCTTATGTTTTCATATTGTTTCATCTTTTCTCATTCAATAGAGCAGGAATTTTAAGTTAAGATATGATGTTAGAGGCACCTTAACTCTATTTTCCTTCTATTGTTTAGATGTTTTCCTCTGATAGGTCTAATTGGAGAATTATTGATTGCTCTCTAGTTCCACTTAGCTTGTTGTCTTAAGAATGATTTAATGGAGTCAAGCCCAAGAAGTTTATGGTATGCCCTATCCTTTGGTGTGGCATAATAATTGTTCTTAAGGCCTTTTCTTTGAATTTTACTAATTAGGTCATTGTTGAAGAGGTTTATGGTTTGCCCTGTCCTTTAGTCCATCTTAAATAGTCTCTTTGAAGGTCTTTTATAGTTCGATTAAGGAATTTATGAGTACCCCGCTCTTTAATCATTACTAATGTGTTATCTTACATTTTTTATTTCTATGAAGATGAATAACTAGAGAATTTAGGAGTTCCCTACTCTCTAGGGTTTATTGGATTGTTGTTTTTTAGGTTTACTTGGTGAAGTTTTACCAGAGAAGCTTATGGTGTGCCCTATCCTTTGGTTATTTCTTAAGCATAGTGATCTTTAAGGCCCTTCTTATTATGGTATTTGTTAAAGGATTCTTAATTTCCCTTTAAACCTACTATGTTCACAAATTTAATGTTCATTTCACTCACATAAGCTACTAATATCCATTTGGCTTTGTTAACTTGCCCTATGAAACACCCTTGATTCATTGTTGTCTTTTCAAGCCTTTCACGGACCCCATAACCCAATGGTTTTAACCTCTCTTACTCTATTTTTTATACTTGACAACATACCCAACCAAACCAAACAAAACAAAGAAACCCTATCAATTTAACTAGCCTAAAATCAACATCCTAAAACACATACAAGTCACACCTTTATACAAATATAGAGAGAGCCCTCTCTGAGTCCAGGAAGGCTAGGTCCTAGGACTCCAAATTTGGTTTGATGTTACCCTTGTCTATTTGGCCATTGCCAATCTGCCAAATTACATGGACCTAAAATAATGTTGACTTCGGTGGGGACTGAGTAAGTAACATCTTGAACATTTCTTCAAAACTCAAAAATCCCTTGTCAAACATAGATAAATCAATTGTTAGCCAAAAAAGCTATCTGGTTAATTTTCCATACTAGCACCATGGTGAACATACTAGGGAACACCCATTAAAATCTTAGTGTTACATAAAGAACTCAGAAAACCGAAAAATATCTCTATATTAATGTTCAATTGTTGATGGTGGACAACAAACAAATCTTCAAAAAAATTAGCATCATCCACCTGGTGACTCCACCACATGTCTCCCGATGAACCTAGTGAATCCATTGTTTCTCACAGAGACTCCCACAGAGATGTACTAACCAAACCTAATAGAAGAAAGCCCAATCTCACTCACTCTGTAAATTCAATATTCATATAGATTGGTTTTGTTTTCAAATTCTTATAAACCTTCGACCTCTCTATGTTGTGGGTCTGAAATTTGGCTTCTAAGGAATTACCACCAAATCTCACCCTAACCCAAACCCTCCTACTATAGTTTATGACCCGAAGAATCTAAGAAAAACTTCTAAGGCCCGAAGACTCAACTATTGTTAGACCAATTCACAAAGAAAGCTCCATCCACAGAAAACCTTACATCCTTGCAAGATACCCAATTGACTTACACCATTGAGAAAACCTATTCGAACTAAGTCTCAAAATTGGATAGACTAGACAAACCTTGAGCCTACAAACTTACATGAAGGTCCTAGTAGAGAAGCCTCTCCTTCCACTCCCTCTGATTTTCATCTTCTCCAACACTTTGACTCGTTCGATCCAAGTATGCTCAGTCTTAGCTAGCTAGTCCAAGTACATATGATACCCCCACTCATACACCCACGGTGCAAACCACTCCATTTCATCCTCCACCCCCGCTCATAAACCCTCCTCTTGTAAATCCTCCATGGGTTCCATTACCTCCTATCATGGTAGCATGGTATGCCCCCCTGGTACTACAACAACCTTTACTGCCTATGCCACAGGACTACCAATCTAAAACCCATCACTTTACTGGAGTTGATTCTACAACTTCCCAACAGCATGTAGACAAGATGAATGATGCATTTGACTACCAATAAATAGAATAGGAGACTATAAAAATGAGAATGTTTGCCCAAATTTTAGGAGGAGAAGAAAAGAAATGGTTCAAAAACATAACTCCTAACAACATTCATGACCTCCCTTCCCTTTATCAAACATTGATAAACAAGTGGGAGAGTAAGAAAAATCCTCTTCAAATCCTATCAGAGTATGATAAACTTAAGAGGAATGTTGGGGAAAGTGTCCAAGACTACTACAGTAGGTTCAATAGTGTATACAATGCACTCCCTCCCCACATGAAACCCCCACAAGGCCTAGCCTTAGTAAAACTTGTGGATGGATTTGATCCAGACATGTCTTATCAATTAAGAGAAAGAGATCTCCTTACCTTAGAAGGAATGAAAAGGGGATCAATGAGGTAAGAAACCAACCTAAATATAAAAAGGAGCTAGATTAAGAACGAGAGAAGAAAGGTTACATACAAAGAGGAAACTATGGCCTCACATATGATGCTAAAAATTGACACTCTGATTAGGACAATGGAAAGGATGATGGAGAGAATCAACTTGAAGAGCACCTCCTAGGGAAAACGAAAAAAACCCTCAAAATAGAAACATAAACCAAAATTTCAGAAGGGACCCTCCCAAAATAAGACAAAGAGAAAATGACCAGAAAATCAAGCCTCCTTTCCAAGAAAACTATGTAGATGAAGAGGAGAGAGAGATTGAGGAGCCAGAAGAAAATCATGTCAATCTAATAGACTCCAATAATAAGGATGTTATTTTTCTCACAGAAGAGGAACAAGGTTTGTTTTCCCCAAACCAAATTGAAATAACTTATGAGGATTCTGAAGAATACAAATAAGGAAAATTTTAAGGATGGAAAATTATTTTAAAGCTTAAAAAATTGGTGAATCTCACTAGTCCCTAATATGAAAACTATAAATTTTTTATTGATGTATATGTAAAATTATTCAAATTTATAATGATATTATATATATTGTCTATATAATGTTGGCGATTTTTAAGGTAAAATAATTTTATATTGTAAAATTTAGGCGAATTATTTTTATAAAAAAATGGGAATTGGCGAATATTTTTTTTGGAAAAACCATGGAAAATTAGCCCACCTGCGAATATTAGCCCCTAAAATTTTCCAAAAAACTAGGGTTTTAAAATTCCATCATGGAGGTTCATAGGCAGTATGACCTTAGAAGTGGGAAAACACAAGACATCCCTAAGAGGAACAAATCAGAAATTTCCATAGGAAGACCCCTGAAAACAGTCCTAGAAAGACAACGAAGAAATAAAAACACCATAGCTAAGAATCTTTGATCAAATCAAAAACAAAATCATCCAACATAATGGTGATCAAAGCTTCCCTAGTACATCAACTAGTGGCTTTGAAAAAGCGCTTTAACTAAGATTCCAAATAAAACTCGGCAAGATGAGGTTGCGAAAAAAATTGTATGATAAAGCGTGTTAATATGCCAAGAACACAAACTCCAATCAGTATTGAGGAAGAAATTTCCAAAATCAAAATAGCCATACCCCTTACTAAACCGACGACTCAATATATGTATAGATCTCGAGTTTTGAAAGCTTTAAACATAGGAAATGACACCTATACTCTAAATCTCACTGATGACAAAGCAGGTTTGTTGTTTGGACCAGAGGTAGAGGGAAAATTCCAAGAGGGATTTGTCCCTCCATTATATTTCAGTTTAAACATCCCTGAAAAGTCCTACACAATGCCATGCTAAACTCTGGTGCCTCACATAACCTTATGCCAAAGGAAGTGATGGAGAGATTAGGCCTCGAAATAACCAAGCCATACAAATACTTATACTCTTTTAATTCTAGTAGAGTTAAATTTCTGGGTTTAATCAAATATTTGTGTGTCAATCTGACAAAAATACTAGCTAAGAGCCTAGTCATGGACATTGTAGTGGTTGACATTCCCCCGAAGTATGACATCCTTTTATCTATAACATGGGGAGCTAAACTTCAAGGAAACCTCCAAATGGACATGACATATGCTACCATTCTAGTATTTAACCAAACAAGAATACTATACAGATAATCTCACATGAAATACATGGTAAACAACCAAGATAGGCCAAACAACACCCCTCTCTTGACTATATCCATTAGGACCTTGACTCATTTATCTTGTACAATGAAGATGAGCGTAGGGAAGCATGCTATGAACCCTCACCATATGAATAGTGAGTGACTGTCCCTTTACTTACGAGAATGATTTCCATCTGTTATTTACTTTATTTACTGCTTCATCCTCTCATAGAGCACTAGATGTAGCAGCACATACAACACCTCATAGAGTTTGGATTGGTATGTGCTTCTGTTATCATCCTATCGAGAGAGTTAAGAGGCAAGTTTCAGGGAAGATATACGGGTTATGTCGTTCAAATAGTATCCAATATAGCGATGAAATAACGTATATAGTAGATCTAGTAATGTCTCTAATCATATGGCCACTATATATTCTTCCTTCTCTGCCAATATGGTACCATTCCTTGCTATTAGTGAGCAAGTAAATGAAAAAGAGGAAGAGCAAGACCCCTTCCAGAACATTCAAACCAAACACAAAAAGAAGAACATGACAGCCAAAACCCTAGCAGCGATGAACAATAACATAATGGTGAATCTAAACATGAAAAACTTTGGAACATGAGCTTTGATGGCTCTTGTGGCAAAGTTGGTTCAGGAGCAGGTGTTTGGATACAAAACACTAATCAAGGTCACTCTTACAAGATGTATTTTCAATGTACAAAAAATATTGCAGAGTATGAAGCTCTTCTCTTAGTGTTACAAATGCTGAAAAGTATAGGAGCTAAGAGGATTTATGTTCTAGGGGATTCTGAGCTAATCATTAAGCAAATAAAAGGAGAATATTCAGCCAAAAATCCTAGGCTAAGTTCATATAGAAATGTTTCCTTAGACCTCCTAAATACATTTGAAAAATATGAACTTACCTCTGTCCTAAGAACTCAAAACAACCTTTGCTGCCAACACTTGCCAAGTACCCCATGCCAATGAACAATACACTGATGTAAAGGTCAGTATAGACCAACGGTTCTGATAACATAGATTAGCAAGTATTTGAAAATGAAAAACGGATTGAACTTCTTGCAGCCCAAAACCAAGTTTGAAATGCCAAAAAAAATCAAACTCGGATCATCAAGAAATTTGCTTCACAGAGGAACAAACACACAAAACAGGGTTGTCTTTTACTGCTAATATAAATCTGCTAGAACACCCTCTTGAGTCAGAATTGGTTGAATATTTAGACAAAAGGGACCTTGAGGTATTGCGACAAAAAGATAACTTATTTCCAAGAGGACTTGCCCCCTTAGAATAATTGTTTGATTTCAATGATGTTACTAGAAAGCCTAAGATGGAATCTACTAAAACTGATGTAGAAGAATGCAACATAGGTAGTGAAGAAGAACCTAAAATGATAAAGTTGTCCAAAACATTTCCACTCCTTATAAAATAGAAATGCATTGATTTGTTCAAAGAGTTTTTTTTGCATGGGGCTTTGAGGATTTGAAGTCTTATGACACAAACATCATTCAGCACAAGATCCCTCTCAAGGAAAACCAAAAACCATTCAAGTAGAAATTGCATAGGATAAACCCTATCCTAATGCCTCTAGTTGAGAAAGAAATCAAAATGATGTATGATGCTTGGAATAATAGTCCACTCGGTACTTTCAGAATGGGTCTCAAACCTTGTGTCAATGAGGAAGAAGACAGGAGAAATTAGGTTGTGCATAGACTTTAGAAATTTGAACAAAGCCTCCCTGAAAGACAACTACCCTTTACCTAAGATGGATCATATACTGCAAAGGGTATTGGGATCCAAAATAATATCAGTTCTTGATGGTTTTTAAGGGTATAATCAGGTGCTAGTACTTCCAAGTGATCAGCACAAAACAACTTTCACTACACCTTGGGGCACCTTCATGTATGTCAAAATGCCTTTTGGATTAATGAATACTAGGGCCACTTTCCAAATAGCAATGGACATTTATTTTTCAAAATAAATAGGCTACTTCATTGTGATATAACTTGATGACATCATTGTTTACTCAAAACCCGATGAAGAACACCTAGCTCACTTAAGAAAAGTCTTTCAGAAACGTAGAAAGCATGCTTTATCCTTGAATCCTAAGAAAACTCTATTTGGCCTTCAAGAGGGAAAACTTTTAGGCCACATCATCTATGAAGAAGGAATCAAAGTAGACCCAAAAAGGATTGAGGGAATATTGCAGATCACTCACCCTAGGAACATAAAAGAGTTGCAATCTTTCATTGGAAAGATCAACTTCCTAAGAAGGTTCATACCAAACCTTGCTGAACTCCTAAGAAACATTACAAACATGCTGAAAAGAGAAATAAGAGTCAAATGGACCATAAAATAAAATAAATCCTTTGAGCTGGTAAAACAAGCACTTACCCAAACACCAGTTCTAATCAGCCCTAACTTTACCAAGGATTTCTTCATCTTCTCATTTGCATTAGAACACACAATTACTACAGTATTGCTGCAAAAGAACATAATGGGACAAGAACACCCCATAGCTTTCTTCAGCAAGGCACTAAGAGATGCACCTTTGAAATATAACATCATGGAGAAACAAGCTTTTTCCTTAATCAAAGCATTAAAAGATTTCAGGGTTTCCATCTTGCATTCACATGTCATTGCTTTTGTTCCTCATGAAGTTGTTAAGGACATAATAACTTAGGATCTTGATGGTAAAAGAGGTAAATGGATTGTTGTCATTTTAGAGTATGATTTGGAAATCAAGCCCACCAAGCTAATCAAAGGGCAAGGACTGGCCAAACTGATGGTTGAAGCAAACTTTCAAGCATTGGACATAACCATGATACATTCGTTGGATAAACAAGAGGAGCTAGTGACTCCACCTATTGAAGAAGAATTTCTGAACTCACTCTGTTACGATGACATATTATATGTGCTTTTTAATCTAAATTCTCCTCATAGTTTGTCCAAAACAAAGGCCAGATTCTTGAAACTAAAAGTTGTAAATTTTTGCATTCTAGACAAAGCTTTATATTGGAAAAATTCTGTTGGTATCTTGCTTAATTTTTTACTTAAAGATGATGCTTATAGAATCATGCATGAGTTTCATGAAGGAGAGTGTGGAGGTCATCTATATTGGAAAAATACTGCTAAAAAAATACTTAGAGCTAGTTTCTATTGGCCCACTCTTTTCCCTGATATCCACAAGCTAGTAGTGACTTGCCATAAATGAAAAATCTTTGAGGGAAAGAGAAAACTACTGCCTTTTCCTTTACATCCTATCAGTGTTGAAACTCCTTTTCAACAGTGGGGTTTAGATTTCATCGGAGAAATCCACCCTGCCTCCTCTTCCCAACACAAATGGATCCTCACGGCAACTGACTATTTCATGAAATTGATAGAATCCATCCCTTCAAGGAATGCCACTAACTTGGTAATCATCAAATTCCTTGAAACTAATATTTTGTCTAGATTTGGTTGTCCGAGAAAGATCATCACTGATAATGCTGCTGCATTCAAGTCCAAGAGAATGGTGGAATTTTTCCACAAGTATCACATCACATTAGGGAATTCTATAGCTTATTACCCTCAAGGTAATGGGTTGGATGAGTCCTCTAACAAAATTATGGTAAACATCATCAAGAAGTTGTTGGAGGAGAACAATAAGACATGGCACAACAAATTAGTGCATGCACTATGGGCAAACAGATTAATAAGGAAGAAATCAATTAACATGTATCCCTATCAGCTAGTGTATGGCATGGATGTAGGTTTTCCAACATCCTTGGGAATCCCAGTGATGAAGATTCTCCAAGAGGTAGAATCAGAAGAGAATGATATGCAAAGGAGGCTGAACCAAACCATTCATTTGCAGCAATAAAGGGAAGAAGTGTACAATAGAACACAAGCAGTGCAAGAGGGTATCAAGAAATTTTTTTATAAGAGAACCAAGGCAAATGATTTCCAGATTGGAGACAAAGTGATGAAGTGGGATTCAAGAAGAGAGGACAAAGGCAAGCATGGAAAATTTGAAAATCTATGGAAAGGTCCAAACATCATCCATTTAGCAAGAGGTAAAAATGCATTATTTCTACAAAAAATGGATGGAACAAAGTTGTTTGGAGGTCCTGTCAATGGAAGGATGCTCAAGAACTATTTTTGTTGAAATTATTAGTTTAAATCTTTTTTAATTGTACATAAAATTGTTTGAGTAAAAGATCAAAAAAATAAAAACACAAAAACAAAGAAAAGAATAAAAAGAGGGAAGATGAAAAGAAGAGGTAAAGCCCCATACCAAAAAAGAATATGTCTGAAAGTGTGCATGTCTAAATGCCACTACTTTGAGAAAGAAAAGACTTGTTCAGTCATATAGCCTAACCATGATTGAACATGTCTTAAATTTCTACTGATAAGTTAGATAAGAAAGATTTTCAAAACCATCTAAACTTGGCTTATCAAGTAGACTAGGTTAGGAAAAGATGTTGATTCCCAAAGCTTAAATCTGAACCAAAGAGAAATGAGAGGGATAGGTAACTAAATACAAATTACGAACCCTCAAGTTTCTAGTTTTACTTGTACAAAAATAAAATACTTGTGCCACTTGTCCAAGATGCCACAACTCATGAAAAATTAAACTACCTAACCTTGATTTGGTCATGTTTTGAATTTTATGTTGATAGCTTAGAGAATGAAAATCTGTCAAAATGCTTAACCTTGATAGAAAAGTAGATTAGTTAGAGAATAAAAACAGCTCATTAGTCTAATCTAAGCTCTTGGAAGTGATAAGGGCAGAAGTAGATATTTTTTATGCTTTCAAAATAAAAAAATATATATCTCAAGGGTTTACCAATCCAAATGCACCAAAGTGAAGAAAAAATGTTAGGAAATGTATGATAGGTAGGTAGTGTTGATATTGAAGAAATCATGTTTCGTAGATTGCAAGGTTAAAACTTCAAAGAACAACAGCAAATATCAGCCTTGAAAAATGAAAGAATAGGAATAAATTAAATCAACAAGCATATGAGGCTTCTTATCTGCAAAACCAGAGATCTGAACTCTGAGGTTCTGGACAACTCCCGAAAGGAGCTTCCCTCCCCAAGTGGAGCCACTGTTAGTCATCAGTATTTTTCACTATCCTTGGATGACTAAAGGGTGTTTATATATTTCTGAAAACAAAATTCCTTGAATATTGTGAGTTTCAGAAATTTCCCTATCAATAGACTTCATCCTCCATCTAGGTTTTTCCTATAGCTAATTCATTCCTTTTTTTCCTCAAGTTCCTTAAGCATTGATGATCTCAAAACTATCCCTGGAGGCTCTTTATATAAATCAATTACATTGGATTTTGGATATTCAATACAACACTTTTGACAATACTCTGTTTTTCACTTTAAAAAATCCAAGTCAAATCCCAGTCAAAGTCAGGTCAAAGGACCCTCCCACTAGGTCATTAGGGTTTACATTGTTCAAGGTTGTCCTTGGATGTTTCAGGCACTACTTTTCCTTTTCTAGAATCTAGCTCAGATGTAATAGAATTTCAAGAAATGGTTATTCAAGAAGGACCTAAAATATTTCCAAACAATATTACCTTGTCAGTTCAAAGTCTGCAAATGAGAAAAATGAACAGAGTTTAGCACTTCTGCAGGAGTGTTGAAGCCTTTGTCAACAGAAGTTACTGATGAGGTGGATTGTCTATTCCTGAATGAAAAAAAATTACATCAAAGTAAGGGGAAACAACTTGGTCCTGTAAAGAATTACGGTTTATACACTTGATGGTCCAGTTGAGTGCCAAAGCAGTGACCACTTGCAGAAATGACCTAGAGGAGACACACAAAGCCAAACATGACGAAAGTCTATCAATATTGATGAAATAAGGAAAAAGGTGTGGTGAATTGGACATAAATGAATGGACTTGAAAGGGATATAGAGAACTTAGAAGACAACACTGATGATTGTTGTAAAAGCACTCCAAACACCTAGGATTTTGGGAAAGTGGCCAGAGAAGGAAAAATGATAAGTTGAACTCCATGTTGGAATCAAAAGAGGATTTTGAAGATGTTACTATATGATTGAATCCCAAAGTGTTAGAATGAACATTTCAAGTCAAAAGGAGCCAAGAAGATTCAATTTAATGACTCAAGAAAACCTGCAAGCAAAAGTGTAAAGAATATTATTGAAGAAAGGAAAAATGACTTTAAGACATTAGAAAGTGGGTTTATAAAGATAAATCAAACTTCCATTTTCCTATAAATCACATCTAACACTTCAAGAGATTCATTATCACCTTTCAAAAGATCAAGAGCACTCAAGAGAGAAAAATATGTGAGTTTCCTAAGTGAATTTGGGCAAAGTGTTTTGCACTACACACTCAGACTCGCACTGTGCCCCTGGAAGTTGGCACTGCGCGCTTGGATTTTCTCTTCCGTTAAATTTCTGAAGGTGTTGCATGCTTGGAAGGTGGCGCTGCACATTGGGGAATGCACCGCGCTCTTGCCCGACAAGCCTCTGAAGAAAACCCTTGGTTTTGTGCTCTCAGGACTGGCGCTACACTCTCAGCCTTGGCACTACGCCCTCAGCTTTGGCATCGCACCCTTGGCCAGGAAGGGTTTCTAGGCCCTCCAACCATTCAAACAACTTCAAACGCTTTCAATTTTCCTCCAAATTCTTCTAAATCACTGGGAAGAGGTAAGTACCTGATATACACTCATCTTCAAGATATTTTGGTGATTTCTTGATGAATGGAATGAAACCCTAATTAAAACCTGAGTTTCAAGTTGGAGATCACAGTTTAAACCTCATTTCATCTTCGTAGACAGAGTGTCAATGATAGTAAGGGTAATTGCATAGCTGGAGGGTTTTCATTGAGTTGTTTTAGCCTCTCACTCATTCTCATACACCTATACCCTCACTCGCTAATCCCATTCACTTGCAAAGCTACATTTTCATTACCATCCCTTCATCTCATTTCCATTTACACTCCAGGGTTTTTTAAAAGAAGAGTTCATAATGTCTGAGGGTGAAGACAGTGGTGGTGAGGCCCAAATGCCAAGGAGGCATGATCATAAAGGAGACAAGATAAATAGTTTTGAACCCCTTAGTACAAGAGATCTCATGGCATCTCCCCTTACTCTTTCTTGTTTCAAACATGTAGGTTGCTATGAATTTTGTGAAAAGGTGCAGCAGGTGAAAAACCACCCTGAGCTAACTAGACTATTTATCATTAACTTGCATGAAAAATAGGTTAATCTTGCAGGGTTCACCTTTGAATTGTCTACAGATGCCATTGCCAATGCCACATGCATACCTAATGTAGGGGAGAAATGGTTCAAGCAAGCTAACCTTGACATGAGTTACTTTGAGCCATACCTTAAGCCCAGGTATAAAGACCACATCAAATCCATCTTTCCTTTCACTCACTTGCTTGATAGATATGAACCTATGATGAAGATTATCATGAAGTATTTCACATGTGAGGGAAGGTTCTCCCGTCTTTACTCATACCACATCAGGCTGCTTATGCATTTTACTAGAGTAAGGATCCTGCACATACCCTATTACTTTTACTGAAGCATTGATAAAATGGCATACATAGTGCGAAAGAGAAACTACCCTCAGTATATGCAAATCCTTTTCCATCACTCACTTATCAAAATGGTGGTTATGCACCAACTAGAGCAGAAAGGCATTCCATAGTAGAACTTCATTGCCAATGAGGTGTTCACTACTCCAAAAGGCCATCATTAGCAAGATATACCTTCCTCACCTCATCCTCCCATTCCTACTTCTCCATCACTTCCTTCTATCCCTATATCTCCACTCACTCACATTCCTTCACCCCGTGATGGCACTCCCAAATCCCCATCCACTCACATTCCTTTACCTCATGATGATCCTCCTTCATCACCTTCTCACAGCCCTTCACCCTCATGTCATGACACCACAGCATCAAACAGTGATGAGGGCAGTGAGACAAATGACATTGAGATTGTTGACATAGAGCCTTTTCCTTTCATCTATCAAAGAGGTCATAGGCAGGTGTTTTATCCACAAATTGTGGAAGGAGCCCTGTCTTCATTATCAACAAAAAAACTTAACAAAGGTAAGGAAAAGGTCATTGTTCAAGAAGAGGAAGACAAGCATGAAACTGAGAAAGAGTTTCATCTAATTCACCTTGACATTGAGAATGAGGATGAGGAGAGGATCACAAACATGCTGCTCAAGAGCAAGGATGCCCAGATTAGGGAGCTACAAACAAATCTTGGTAGGGCCAAAAATGTGATCAACTTCCTCGAGATAGAAAACCAGCAGTTCAAGATAGAGAAGGCCATCAATGAGGTCAGAGCTATCATAGCTCAGAAAGAGGCTGGAAAAGACAAGGCTAAGCTAGATGAGACCTTGGGCGTTCTTTATGAAAATGAATATGAGGAAGAGCAACTTGCTAGGAAGAGGCCAAGGACAATTGGGTTGAAAAAGGCCTTAGCCCAAGAAAGAGAGAAAGAGACAGAGTTGGAAGAGAAGCTCACTCCAAGTGAGATGCTTGCCATCGAAATCAACTATGACAGATAATCTTGGCTAGAAAGAGCCAATATACACCTAGAGGATCAGCTTGAGAAGGAAAAAATAAACATTGATCTTCATAAGAAGATGGCAAGGCATTATATCTTAAGAAATAAGATTGCAAGGGCCAAGCTCAAAAGAGCCCTTGCAAAGATTCAAGCCCTAAGTGAGGCAAAGGAGAAGGAGAAACTTGATATCCTTGATGATGTATCCCTCCAAGCCTCCTAAACATGATCAACAAGGTAAAATCCATTTTTGGCATCTTTTTTCATTTTAAGTTTTTCACTGTTTGACCAATAGAAAAAAGGGCCAAACGTGCAATGCCATTGGCGTTGCACTCTTCTTTGGGGAACTCAATTGAGGAAAGGTTTACATTTTCATGTTTCTCATGCCTAGCATATACATAACATTTCGGCTCATTTGGAGCATAATTGGTCCCTCCAAAGGGCAAAAAACCATCAAATAAACACCTTTCTACCCTATTTTTAGCATTGGCACTGCACCCTTAGAAATATTGGGAGAATGGATTTTTGAGCAGGTAAATGGGCTCCATTTTGAAAACTAAAGGCAGATTTGGAAACTAGACAGGATAGGCTTTCCAATGAGCTATCATGGAGCTCATTTGGACACTAGGAAGGCCTCCAAATCTCAGCTGCAAAAGAGAAATGTTTCCAATTTTGGCGCTACACCCTTGGCCTGGTGTTGTGCCCTCAGCCAGTGGCGCTGCGCCCTTGCCAGAAAGTCAACAAAAGACACAAGAAGTTATTAAAAAATATATTTTGAGGGTTTAAAGGACAAATATCTCTAAAATTAGCCATTAGGGGATTTTTGAGGTCTAAAATAGGCCTCCTAAGGAAAATGTGTAATCAAAATTCACTTTATGAGAACCAATCACATTTTAGGGGATGACATCATCCATAATGGTTGAGGTGGCATTGCTTGAGTTAAAGGTACATACTTGTCACATTCTCAATGGTGGATAAAAACTCATGGTTAATCATGGTAGTGCTCTAAGTACTTTTAAAGTCATAAAGTAAAGTACTCATAATAAATTTCATTTCACACTTTTTGAATAAAATAATATTATTGTCATTTCATATTTCTTGAAAGAAACAATGCATATCTCTATACATTTATTATATTGTTTTATTTTATTTTATTTTTATATAGTATATTAATTACAAGTTATTATACAATTTAAATAATATAAATTTCAATTAATAGCATATAATTAATTAAGAATTTATAAATTTATATTTTATTTTATTTTAAGTTATTCAAGTACAAAGGACAAATACATTATTTGTTCAATGATAATGACTTTTTCTTGAAAATCTCACTCTTATTTATAGTCACATCAATACAATTTTTTTATTAATTTTATTTTGGTACAAATTTTAAAGTGAATTTGACTATGGTTACATGGATTTTGGTGAAAAAAGTGAATTGCAAATTCATAAATATTATTTTATTATTTCCTTAGGAGGCCCATTTTAGATCTCAAAATTCCCCTAATGTGAGGAGTTTTGTTAGAAGTTATTTTTGCATTTATTGAGATTGGGATATTTGTGCCTTGGGCCTTGCATGGTCTCAATGGTCAAATGCATTTATGATGTAATTAATGACTTCTAAAACCTTATCTAGGGTTTGCTTCACCATTTTCGCAGTTAAATACTGCGTGTAAGCCTCATTGTGATTGTTGGTTGATTGTTGAGCTCAATATCATAGACCTGGAGTTGAGAAGAAATTGGCTTTGGATTTGTGTGAATGCTTTGATTTGAATGGAAATGGAGCAAGCACATTTGCAGGATTCATGAACATGGTTAATGGTGATGTTTTCCTAATTTAGCACTTGTCTTCTTATGTTTTCATATTTTTTCATCTTTTCTCATGCAATAGAGCAAAAATTTTAGGTTAATATATGCTGTTAGAGGCACCTTAAGTCTGTTTTGTAGAAATTTGAATAATAGCTGAATTATTCACCAAGATTATCCTGATTACACACTATTTAAGCTTCATGCATAATACATAACCTCTTCTACAATTGATCATCAATATGCGGAAATAGAAGCAGTCGCATGCGCACATTAAAACATAATCAAGCACACATATAACACAGTATGTAATGGGAAAGCATACAGCTGAAAACCCCCAACTATCTGTATATTATAATGATAGAGAACATGTAACAATACATAGCACAAAGCTCTCACAGCTCTCAGCACTATCTCACATGCTACACACAAACTAGTATGGAAAGTGAACAAGTCACAGGTTCAAATCTCCTCCACAAGTCTACCTGCCTCTACTGCGCAATCCAAGTTGATTAATGATGAGATCCAAGTTCGAATCCCACTAGCTCCAACTGCGCAATCCTCATTGGCAATCTCCATCAATGTGTGTGCAAATCTCATGCACAGTTGTAGTCACAACTGATAGTCACACTCACCCTTTCACCCACCTCTAACACTGGTCTCCACTGAACTGTCCATGCATTGCAGTTAACTGATGTGTTCTTTAGTTGATTTATGAGTTAATAATTATTGAATTAATTAATAATTAATTCACACCACTTATCACTAGTGTATTTGTCAGTTAGACTAAATACAACTAGTTCAACTAAGTTAAACAGAACACAACTCCACCAACTGCCTCATCAACTCCACCAAACTCTGCCACATGAGTTCTAACTGAAGTCAACCATGCAATAGCTCAACTAACCCTTAGGAAAAGCGTATTTCCTTCTGTCAGCTGCATGTGCCACATCTAAGCATCAAACTGAAGTGCTCCAAGAGGATAAGATAATGTTTATAGTCTAAATATTATTAAGGGTTAATAATATTTGACTGTTCTATTTTTAGCCCGGCAGTCTAAAAATAGAAACCGCCCAATGTCTAGAAATAGAGGTCCATCTATTTTTGCCAACTCGACCAATCATCCATAAATAGCATCCTGCAACTCATAGACCATGATTCATATGTCTAAAAATAGACATAGTCTAAAAATAGACTTTGCGCCAAAAATAGCCTGCGGGCCCACTTAGTGAAGGCGACTTCATTTCACTAAGCTCCATCATCTTATTGCATTTTCAACACTCCCTCTCAACAAGATATGTATTATCTGCAACCCCTATCCTGCCTCTGTGGAATTCGAACTTGCTCCTGGTGAGCGCCTTCGTCAAGATGTCAGCATCCTGATCCTCCGTGGGAACATATGAAAGTAACATGATTCTCCACTGAACACAATCTCTGATATGATGGTACCTGATGTCGATGTGTTTGGATCTATCATGAAATACTGGATTAGCCGAGAGTTTAATGCAACTCTGGTTATCACAATAAATCACAGTAGGCTCCAAGTGTGACCCGAACAACCCGACCAGAATCTTCCTCATCCATATGGCCTCGCATGCAGCCAAGCTTGCTGCCATATACTCAGCCTCTGCTGAACTGAGTGCCACGGATCTCTGCTTCCTGTTGTACCAAGAAACTACTGTCGACCCGATACTGAAGATCCCTCCAGATGTGCTCTGTTGTGGATGATTTTGTCACCCTCCTAGGGACAGCCTAGAGTTGCCATAGACCAGTGCCTAGGACATCTTAATATAGCAAGGAGTCCTTTATAGTTTGGGTTGTCAGTCCAAGGGACTCACCTACTATCTCTTGTTTTAAACAAGGAAATTGAATTAGATTGAATTGGTCCAAATTCCCTCTCAGAGGCTGATACAAGGAGAGGAATAAAGTAAAGACATCATGTAAAACTTCAGCATGAAAGTATCAGACAGTTCAGAGACTGCTTACTGTAAAGAGGGCCGATTCAAATAATATATCACAGAAATCAAATGTCAAGAAGTGCTAAAGGAAGAGAAATATACAAGATATTAACAGACATGCACTCAATTTACGAATCCTTAAGCCACTAATATAGCAGAAACTAAGAAAAGAGTGAATCATGGAACAACATATCACTTCTAGGCCTATTTAAAGCGCTTGACTAATTCCAGAAAGGGCACCACTCAAGATGAATCCTTCCTGCAAACTAGTGAGCCACTCGCATTCTAGAACATGATACAAGAAGGAAGTTTGTATGTAAAAGGATGATATATTAACACATGAGAAAAGTTACATACTGTAATATACCAAAGACTAGAATCCTCAATACAGTCATAACCCCTCCTCACTGAGACCCTACGGGCTCTGAAACCTTATACAAGAATGTTACAAGATGAATACAAAGAAATTTTCGCTGCATGCCTTGCTTACGTAAATTTGAACTCTTTGAATGTGTCTTGCTTTTCAAGCTTCACGTAGAAGACCGAAACTTCTTGAGGGAGTAGGTATCCATATATTTATCGACCTAATTTGAACAAGAGCATGGAAATATTCGCCTTTCATGAATGACTAGCTATAAATGAATATACCTAACAACCTGTATACAGAAATTAATGCCGGGAGATAAAAATCTCCTTATGTACAAAACGAAAATAATAAAATATATACATTGGGATGCCTTTAGCTGAAGAAAAATCTGTTGCCGTGAGCGGCCTGAGCTGGCCTGCATCTCTGGTACTGTACTTTTGGCCTTTGAAGTCTGAATTTGAATTCTGAATTTTAAATGCGAGGGGAATTTCTCTGGAGGGTTCTGAGACTCTCTGTCTGCGTTTTCTTTAATAATAGCTGCTCTCATATTAAGATCACTCTGTACCTTCTTTCACTTAATTTTGCCTGGTCAGAAATCACCTTCGATATGTTCTTTATTCTCTCTGAATGGAGGCAAGGGATTTAACAGACCTCCTTCATCATTTTAGAACCCTCATAAATCCCTAAATCGTTAGAAAACCCGCCTTGACGTAAGGCGTGGTGACGTTAAGTGTGAATGGAGGAGATGATGGGGACACAGACCAAAAATGGTGACATACAGGGTGTTGGGAGCAAACAATGGAGGTTTTCACAAAAAGAATGAAATGTCACACAGAGGGGGCAGGAGGAAAAACTAGCGGCAAATGTGAATAAAACACATAAAAATATATGTCTATATATATTGGCGCGGAGGGATGTACGGGGGGAGACACGTAGGAGAACAAGGGGCAAATGGGAGGCGACGTGGCGGGTGAATTAATGGGCGGAGGCGGGTAACAGTGACACGGTGGCGGGCTGTGGGACGTGGCGGGTACGTATCGATGGGCAGACGATTTTGTTACATCTCCGCCGTTGGATGGAGATCTGGAGATCCGACGGTCTTTGTGATTCCCGCTGCCCATCCATCGGTTGAAGTTTAGCGTGCGGGGGATGGGCGGTTTCTCGCTCGTACCAAGAACACGTGGCACATCCCGTGTGGAATCGCTGGCGTTCGGTCCGAAACCGCCAGCCGACAAGAGTGGTGCGGGGGAAAACTGACGGTTTTGTTGTGTGTCGGGGCCATATGTGGGGTCCTCGTTCCTGAACGATCACCGCGCCGTTGATTTAGTTGAATCGGACGGTTAAAACGACGCCCGGGACTTAAACGATAACCCTCTTTTTCTTCTGGCCTGTGGTCCTGGACTCGGGTCTTATGAAAATCAAGGCGGGGGGCTAAAGCCTAAGGGGCTTCGGCCCGACATATAAAATATGTAATTTGAACACTTAAACAACGTATTTTTTAGAGCGGCATGAGGGTTTTTGACCAAGAAAACATTGGAAATGGATTTTGTTTGGTCAAAATTTAGATGGAGAAGGGAATATGGTACTTCATCTACCTATCTCTGGGGACGGCATGTCTGTCACTTTTGGTATGTTTAGAGACATGTATCACCAAGATTTCATTTTTCTTTCTCTATTTTATTCGCTTTCGTTCTCGTGTAATTATCAACATTCTTTTGTAAAAAACTTAAAAAACAGCAATTATATACAAGATAGTCTTGGTCTGATTCCTTCACCCCAGAAAAATTGAAAATATGGCTTGAGGAATTGGCCATTCACGGGTGCATCCAGCAAATCACCCTGTAGATTTTCCAACATAAAAGTATTATTTCGCCCCTGACTCACGATTCTGAGTGGACCAAACCATAATGGATCAAACTTCGTGTGCTTGCCCTTTTCTGCTCTGCGAACATCCCATCTAAGAACCAGGTCTCCAACTTGAAAATTCCTATCCTTTGCATGCTGATCAAAGACCTTCTTCATTTTCTCCTCGTATTCTATTAATCTCTGATCTACCTGGTTCCTTGTTTCCTCCAATTCTACCAGCTGATTAATTCTTCTAACCATCTCGTCTGGTTCTTCCTGGTTCTCCTGCATAAAACGTGCCACTGGAAATGCTAATTGTAGAGGGAACACAACTGCTCTGCCATACACCAGTTCATAGGGTGATTTCCCTATTTCTCTTTTGCTAGTTATCCTATTTTCCCATAGAGAAAACTTCAATTGGGAGTCCCAGTTCTTCTGATTTTCAGCTATTGTTTTCTTCAGGGCTCTCACCAGGGTTTTATTAGATGATTCTGCTAGGCCATTCCCTTGAGGATAATATGCTGTGGAATGAGTTAATACAATATTATATCTTTGGCAGAAATTTACAAATCTGGCAGACTTAAAAGCTTGGGCATTATCAGTCACAATCCTTGCAGGGCAGCCGAACCTAGATATGATATTATCTTCTATAAAATTCATGATTACAACATCTGTAGCTCTTCTTGTCGGTATGGCTTCCACCCATTTCGTAAAATAATCTGTGGCCGTCAATATCCATTTATGTTGGCCACTTGATGGGGGATGTATTTCTCCTATAAAATCTAATCCCCATTTCTGGAAAGGTTCATTTACATGAATGGGAATCAAGGGCAATGATGCTAACTTTTGTCTCTCTGCAATCCTTTGGCACTTGTCACATGCTCTGACCCAAGAAAAGGTATCTGAATACAATTTTGACCAGTAAAAACCAGCCTTCAAGATTTTATTGGTTGTAGCCCTCCAGCTGTAGTGTCCTCCACATATTCCCTCATGGAATTCTGTCATTATATTCTGCACTTCATTTTCTGTGAGGCATAACAGCAATATACCCAAAGGGTCTCTCCAATAGAACTGTCCATTGGCAATGACATATTTCTGAGATCTCATCCTCACAGCTCTGTACTTTACTTTGTCACAGCCTGGTGGACAACTAAGTGTTGAAATATATTCAACAATTTCTTTATACCAAGGACTAGCTAGATATTTTACATGTATCTTTTGAGTGGCCATTTCTAGTCCTTGCTACTCCTCTTCTTTTTGTGATTCTTCATTTGCCACCATGGATAGATTAATGCCCAGAGCCTGATGATTAGATTCAGATAACATCTTGGCAAGTCCCTGTCCTTTGATCAGTTTGGTAGGCTTTATATCCAGATCATACTCCTGAATTTTTGCAATCCATCTTCCCCTCCTACCTTCACTATCCCCTTGTACTAGAATGTCTTTTACAGCTGCTGTGGGAACATAAGCAGTAATATGAGATTGAAAAATATAAACTCTAAAAGCTTTATGACTTTACTGTGGCATATGCGATGCCTCGTTTCAAAGATATCATATTTCAATTCAAAGATTTACACAACACCTGATCAAGAACGAGTATAATGCTCATATTTCTCTCCATTTTTCTCAGAGAAGTTACAAACATTGTGGGTGAGGAAACAATGAAAATACCATAAATGATTTTTCATCAGACCCTGTGTCCCCGCTAGCACAGAGCTTCCGCAAATGCCTGTTTTATCCTTATGAAGGCATCTCTAGACTCCTGGGACCATTTTACTTCATTTTCCTTTTTTAGCATATTGGTAATGTGCCTAACTATCTCTGCATAGTTAGGGATAAATCTTCTCAAAAAGTTTATTCGTCCCAAAAACACCTGTACTTCTTTCTTATTTCTTGGTAAAGAAATGCTATTTATCACTTCAACTCTCTTAGGATCAATTTTTACGCCACCCTTAGTCACGATATGTCCTAAGAGTTTTTCTTCATCTAATGCAAACAAAGATTTTTGGGGATTAAGAGAAAGGCCATACCTTCTGCACTTTTCGAAAGTTCTTTTCAAATGCACAATATGCTCATCATCATTCTTCGAGAATACCGTGATATCATCAAGATATACCACCAAGAACTTGTCCTGTTATCCTATAAAGGCTATGTCCATTGCTCTTTGAAAAGTAGCACCCGCATTGATTAATCCAAATGGCATCCTCGCATACATAAAGGTTCCCCATGGCGTGGTGAATGCAGTCTTCTTCTGGTCTTCTGGGAAAACAGCTACCTGATTGTAGCCCGAAAATCCATCCATCATTGACATTCTGGATGCTCCCACCACTTTCTGCAGGATGTGGTCCATTTTAGGCAGTGGGTAATTGTCTTTGAGAGATGCTCTATTCAAATTTCTGAAATCCACACACAGCCTTATTTCTCCATTCTTCTTTCCTATTAACAAGATTCATCATCCATTCGAGGACTTGACAAGGGCCAATTATTTGGCCTTCAACAATTTTCTAATTTCTTTCTCAATTGAGGGAAGAAGCAGGGGGTTAATTTGCCTAAGCTTCTGTTTGTATGGCTTTGCATCTTCCCTGAGTGGGATTTTGTGTTGTATGACATTTACATCAAAAGTTTTTAGGTCCTCGTAGGACCAGGCAAAAACATCTTTATAAGACTGAAATAACTTCAAATACTTTACTTTATATTCTTCTGAGACTCTTTTAGATAATTTAACAATCTTGGGATCAGTGGCCGTACCCAGATTCAAATCTCTCATTTGGTCTTCTTCTACTGCTTTATTTGGCCGCATAAGAACATCATTTTTATTGAATAATCTTTCTAGAGGCACTAGACCTCTAGGGATGACATTTCCTTTTAACTGCAGCACTTTATTACCTGCTATATTTTCTTCCCATTTACCTTCAGTAATATTTTCAGCTTCTGCTTCCTGATCATCATCAATTTCCATACCTATGAATTCTCCCACTGTCTCCATGAATCTCTTCATCTGTTCGTCATCTTCAAAGACCTGCCAATGCTTTATATTGTCTGGGATATATGGTCTGTAACGTACCTCCACTTCATATCTTAACAATGAACTGTATATTAAATGCTGAGAAGAAATTTTCTATCATGTCCCATACTTCGTTTCTATATGCTCTGAGCCGAGGATGTTTAGCTTGACATTCATTCTTAATCTGTTTCACTATCAGCTCAGAGTCTCCAAACACTTTCAGACATTGGATGCCCATGTTTCTAGCTGTCTGTAGGCCCAATAACAATGCTTCATACTCAGCTACATTGTTTGTAGCTTCATACTCCAATTTGAAAGACAGCGGTACCCATTTTCTTGTGGGGGAGATTAACAATACCCCAGCCCCATTACCTTCCCTGGAATTTGCTCCATCAAAATGCAAAGTCCATATTTCTGATTCCTGATCTTCCTTGGACTGCTCGGCTTGGATTTGACCAAAGAGGGGCTCGTGTGCACAATTTTGATTCTCTTCTAACACAAAACATGAGAAATCACCCTCTTTATTATAAATTGGGGAATTGTCTGAGCAATCAGCAGTGGTCACCATTTTAACAAATCTGGTTTCCCTATATAACCTCCTTTCCTGACCACCAAAGACTGGGACAGTAGCATATGTTAAATCCAATTTAATTGATCCCCCAATCTTAGTACCCCAGGACCTTGACAACAGCATGCCAAAGCGGGCTGGGATATCAGCCACCACAATGTCCATGACCACACTTTTTGCTGGGATTTGAGCTAGATTGACCACTAAATCTTTAATCATTCCCAAGCATTTAACCCTTTTAGAATCAAATGAATATAAATCTTTATATGGTCTTGTAATTTGCAACCCTAGTTGCTCCATGACAGACAAAGGCATAAGATTATGGGATGCCCCAGAATCTAGCATACAATTGTGAAGTAGCAGGTCATGAATGACTAAGGACACATAAAAGGGGGGAGTAGAAGGGTCTATCTCCTCGACGTGTGGGCCAAAGACTACCATGGGTCTTTCTTCTTGAAGATTTAGACTATCAGGTGCAATTGGTAGTTCAGGAAGAGGTATGAAAGAGGTAACCTGAGACTGATATACAGGTTGTTTTAACAATTCAGTCAGAGGAACAGGAATCTTAATCTTTTCAAGCTCTCTTTGCAAATTAAAAGCAGATGTGGACTTTTCTATCATTACTTCTTTTGACTCCTTATTCTCAAATGAGGACTTGACTTCTTTTGACACTGGCTCAGCATTAGAAGGACTGGCTATTTTAGAGGAAGAAGGAAACTGATCAGTTGACTGCAAGGGGATATTCAGGAGATTCTTACCTTTTTCTACGCATTTCTTTGTTGATGATTCCTTCTGAGCAGATGTTTCTTTGGGTGGATCTTCTTCTTGCTCCTGAGTTCGGGTCCTCTTCCTCGAGGATCTGAGATCATATTTGACATTGAATTGGGCTTCCATGAAATCAGCAAATTGCTTGCAATAATGGTCAATGTCTGCTTCTTCATCTTCTTCTTGCAGGGGACAGTCCATATCATCATTGTTTGAAAAAGCCAGATTGGAATCTTCTAATCCATAAGCTGCCTCTCCAGTGGAGTCATCTGCTGGTCCTTCCAGGTACAAGGGGTGAGGTACCAGATCTTGCTGCTCCCTTGTCTCTCTCGGCAATATTTGGAGAGGTGGCCTCTTATACTGGGGATTGTACCCTCTGTTCGGAGCATTGTAATAGTTCTTGGGAGCTGCGTTTTTAGCTTCTAGTTCCATCTTGACCATCTTCTTTATCATTTTACCTATTTCATCCATTTTATCTGAATCTTTATCCTGGTTAGAGGTAGAAACCTCTTCTTTACCTTTCCTCCTGGCATCTGGTTCAATTCTCCCTTTTAACTTTCCTGTGGAGGCAAAGTTCGCTTCTAGTTCCAGAGCATCTGATTGTGCATCATCTAGTGTGGTAGGTTTCCTTTCTCTCAAGGAGAATCCGAAGTCAAAGTCGAAGGCTGCTATGAAAATTATCTTGGCAGCAGCTTCATTTGGCTTCATTTCCGGAGGCAGGCTTAGATATAACTTGTTGAACCTTTTGATAAATTCTGATACTCCTTCATTCTGTTTCTTCTTCATAGTATAAAATTCGGTGAGACACTGACCGTGATCTTTCTTTTCTCCCCATTTTCTGAGAAAATCATTCTCCATTTGATCCCAGGTGGTTATTGAGAGATTTCCCAGTGTCTTAAACCATTTTCTGGCTTCTCCTTCCAAAGACTGCACAAATAACCTCAAAACCACATCCAGGTGTTCAACATTCAAATTTTCTGCAAAAGAGCAGAAGGTCTCGAGATGTTTCTGAGCATCAATATCATTTTCACCATTGAACCTTGGCAGAATCTTGAGATAATCCTGCGGCATATCATTCAACACCTGGGGTAAAGCCAGAGGAGCATATTTGTTCAGGAGAAACGCAGGAACATTGGCCATTGGAGGTGGTGGGGGTTGCACAACAGTCTGAGAAACAAATGAAGGGAGAGGGGTAGGGGGAAGCGGAGTGTGAATAACAATGGGAATATATTGCACCGAGGTCTGAGGTGTGGATGGGAATAATTCTCGGTTAACAGGAGCTACCTCAGTGACCTCTTTAATTTCTTCAGCCTCGAAAACAGGATAAGATTCTTCTCCAATTGAGGCACTTCCCCTACGTGGGGTTTCTAAATAAAACTTGGGATTTTCTGTTCTAACCTCTTGAGAAGAAGAGGGCGGATAATCTTCAACAGAACACTCGGAATTTTCAGCACGGGCTGACTTCCTCTCCTTCCAGACTCTTTTATGAATAATTTTCTCTGGGTCAGACACGTAGGGTGTTTTCAGTTGAGCTGTATCTGACCTCAAATGCGGCCTACGAGGAGCCAGGACTACCGATAAGATTTATCAAATAAAGACCAGTGGAGTCACCAAGGTGAGAAATCTGCAACTCTTCACCTCTCTGTGCTCACCTGATTAGAGAGTGAAACAATTTGTCGAAAACCCAGGGAAACTGATATTCTTGAATTCGCTCCCCGACAACGGCGCCAGAAAGATGTTGTGGATGATTTTTTCACCCTCCTAGAGACAGCCTAGAGTTGCCATAGACCAGTGCCTAGGACATCTTAATATAGCAAGGAGTCCTTTATAGTTTGGGTTGTCAGTCCAAGGGACTCACCTACTATCTCTTGTTCTAAACAAGGAAATTAAATTAGCTTGAATGGGTCCAATTTCTCTCTCAGAGGCTGATACAAGGATAGGAGTAATGTAAAGACATCAAGTAAAGACTTCAGCATGCAAGTGTCAGACAGTTTAGAGACCGCTTTACTGTAAAGAGGGCCGATTCAATGATATATTACAGAAATCAAGTATTAGAGTGTGCAGGTAGTGAGGAAACACAAGAAGATATTACTGGCAGAAGGGCGCACCGATTTACGAATCCTCAAGCCACTAATATAGCAGAAATTATGCAAAGGATGAACATGGAACATCATATCACTTCTAGGCCTATTTAAAGCGCTTGACTAATTCTAGAAAGGGCACCACTTAAGATGAATCCTCACTGTAAACTAGCGAGTCACTCGCATTCTAGAACATGATACAAGAAGAAAATTTGCATGAAAAAGGATGATGTATTAACACATAAGAAAAGTTACATACTGTAGTATACCAGAGACCAGAATCCTCAATACAATCATAACCCCTCCTCACTGAGACCCTACGGGCTCTGAAACTTCATACAGAAATGTTACAAGATGAATACAGTAGTCTTCTCGCTGCACAGCTTGCTTACAGAAATCTGGAACCTTTTTAATGTCTTGCTTTTCAGTATTTATAGAGAAGACCGAAACTTCTGGAGGGGGAGGTAGGTATCCATATTTATTGACCTAATTTGAATAAGAAAGGCGGGGAACATTCGCGCCTTCTTCATGAATGACTAGCTATAAATGAATATACCTAACAATCTGTATACAGAAATTAATGCTCGAAGATAAAAATCTCCTTATGTACAAGACAGAAATAATAAAATATATACGTGGGGGTGCTTCTGGCTGAAGGCAAATCTGCTACCATGAGAGTCCTGAGAAAATCTTCCATTCAGTACTGTACGCCTGGCCTTTGATTTTGAATTAGAGTCCCGAACCTTAAATGCGAGGTGAACTTCTCTGGAGGGTTCCGAGAATCTACATCTGTATTTTCTTTAATGGCAGTCATTTCATGCATCTGTTCTCAGTCTCTTCCATTAAATTTCTCCCACAGGAAGTCATCTTCTGGTATGCTTTTGATCCCTGAAATGGAGGCGGCGAATTAAGACACCTCTACTACTTATTTTGAAAACCTGCAAAACCCCGAGACTGTTAGAAAAATTGGGACGGACGAGGGCATGGACGATGGAGGAGATGACATGGACATTGACAGAGGATGGGAACACACAGGGTGGCAGAAACAAAACAGTGGAGGATTATACAAACAGACGAGATGCGGGTTTAACATGACATAGTCTTGACGCGAGGAAAGAATAGCGGCAAATATGAAATAAAACATATAAACACCTATATATATATGTTGGTGCGGAGAAGAGTTACGGATATAAGGGGGCGAGACACGTAGGTGCATGGGGGACGAGTGGGGAGACGACGTGGCGGAGGAATCACGGGTGGAGGTAGGTGGACATGACACGGTGGCGGGCCATACAATACGGTGGAGACAAAATAACAAGCGAGCAACTCAAGAGGAAGTCCACCGTCAGATCAGGCTTGGTAGATCCAACGGCCCCAACAAATTCCGCTACCCGGCAATGGGATGATCTTTAGCGCGCGGGAGGAAAGCGGTTTCCCAGCCGTACTGAGGACATGCGGCACCATTCCTGTGGAATCGCTGGCCCCGCGGTGAATACCGCCAGCTCGGTGTAAGCGGTGCGGGGGGTTTACTGCTGGTTTTGCTGCGCGCGGGGGCCACCACTCAATGCGACTGCCGCTCCGTTGATTTAACTTGATCGGACGGCCACCAAGGTACCCGAAAAATAAAATAATAAGCCCTTTTTCCCTTTAGTTTACGGTTTTCGAACTCTGGTCATGCGACAACAATAGCAAGCGGGCTATGGACTTGGGGGTGGGGGGCTTACAGCCAAACAAATTTAAATTGCGGGCTTTTAATCATTTGAGCAATAT
Organism: Pinus albicaulis; assembly: GCA_034641835.2. Taxonomy (NCBI): domain Eukaryota; kingdom Viridiplantae; phylum Streptophyta; class Pinopsida; order Pinales; family Pinaceae; genus Pinus; species Pinus albicaulis. Next base: position 182,048 of record JAXQQM020086561.1, read on the forward strand.
ATTTTGAGGCGGAGAAGGTGGCGACGAGCATAGTATGGGGGTTTTTGACCAAGAAAACATTGGAAATGGATTTTAGGGGAGCCGGTGGTCAAAATTTAGATGGAGAAGGGAATATGTACAACATCAACCATCCAGATCCTAGATCAACGGCCTAGATTGAAACCACCCTCCCCGCTTCCGTCCGCACATCTATCTCATATCATGTTCACTTCCCCACTGTTAGATCTGAGGCCCTAGATCTAACGGTCCACGTTCCATAGCGCGTAACTTTCAGCTCGAAGGATATTTTCCTGAGGGTAGCACGATATAGGTGGTTTTGAAAAGCCACGTTTCGGGCAGGAATGCATATCGCATTCAAAAAGGCAAAACCACCTCCCCACCTTTTTCTCACGCGAAAACAGTTGTTTTACCTCCCAAAACCACTTTCCCCATTTCTATTATATTTTATCGCGTGCGACTCCCACCATCGATCTCTGCAGATCAATGGCCTAGATTTAATCTGGCCTTGCACTATTGCCCTCCACCCTCGCCAAAGGTTTTCAATGCACGATCTCCGTCGTTGATCTCGTGGGAAGATCTCATCTGACGGCCTACGATCATCCCGAACCCCTAACTTCATTTTTTCTCCACCAAAGGGTTTTTGAACTTATTTTCTCGCATTTTATTTCATTTTCCAAATAATGTGACCCCTTCGCAATATTGTTTCACATCTAATCCCGACCGTTGATATTCATGGTTGATCATAGATCAACGACCCTAACTTAATTCTTCCACCATTTTCTCCCACCACTCTCCTTTTGGCCACTGTCTGCAGATCTCCACCATTGGATGCTACCATCCAACGGCCATGCTCCCACCTGAAACATCCTAAGAAGTATTTACCAAATATGAAGTATTTCTTAATAATTTTTGTATTTTGTAGGATTTAAATGGATTTCAAATATTTTAAAAAGAAAACGAAAGCCGAGGATGATGATCCTCCAGATTTTCGTCCATTAAAATGGAAAGCCATATACAGGGTTCAATTTCACGTTTCATTAATGACTCATGGGAATTGATGCCATATGGACCTTGTACATACCTGCACATCAACAAGACACAAAGAATTAAATTAAATCAAAGAGTATCAGTGTTGAAAAACCACACACGGCATAAATGAAGGATTAAACATTAATTATACATTTTAATGGATTATGGCTAAAATTTGATAATCAAAGGCCTAATCCATTGAATTAAACACAGTCAAAGACAAATCAAGGATATTTTTCAGACCAAGGATGTCTCCACCGCCATATCAGAAGCAAATTGATTCCTCTTAGCTACCAGATTGCCACCTGTGGATTCGGAGCATTCAAACAAAGGCCGAGTAATGACCAAAACAGAGCATATCTACCCCTTATAGCTGAATAGTTATTTTAAATCAAAGAAGCTAATATAAATTATTAGCAGAGTTATTGCAAAGGATGACACAGAGCCTTAAAGTCAACATAAGCTTCCAGCAAGCTAAAATACTTAATGTAAACCAATTAATACGAGAAAATATCTGTAAAATTCTCCCTTGAGCCCCTCAAAGGCCGAGAAGCATTAACTGTATTAATTGAACTCAGAAGATATTTTCTCTCTTTCGAACTCCTCATTCCTCTATAAAAACTTGTTGAGGAATCCATTGTAATTTTTGGTTGGTTGATCACTAGTTGTAATTTTGAAACTCCCTGAAATAATATATAGTCTGTTGAAGCTGATGAAGAAATTGAAGTCTTGGAAGTCCTAAGGATGTTGTTGCATGTTTGCGTTTGAGAAGGATCTATCATTGGATCCATGAGTTTGGCTGTTGGTGAAGTATTCTGAACTGTTTAATTTTTTCCCCTATTTTCATTTTGTTCCATAATTTCTTACTACAGTAGGATGAAAGTTTTAGGCTAAGAAATGACTCCTGGAAGCACCTTAGACTTGTTTATCCTTCACTGTTTTATGTTTTCTTCTGTTGAGGTATTTTAGAGGTTTTAACCTTTCTCTTTAGTCCTTATGCTTGTTTATTTTATCTAATAAGTTCAAATAGTTGGTTTCAGCATGATTTGTGGTTCTCCCTGCTTGTCTACTGCCACTTAAAAAATGTTAGTGAAGTCTCCCTTTGAAGTATATTTTTTTATAGTAAGCCAAGGAGGTTTGTTTTGATCATGCCCTTTTTCCTTTCTTAAAAAATTTTCTTAAAGGTCTTTATAGTTGTGATCATAGATGTGTTAGGTGTTCCCTCTTCTATGACTGCAATTATCAGTGAATCTTTTATGTTTTCTAAATTCATTTAAAATAAAATCTTTGAGGAAATAGGGTGTTCCCCGAATCTTAGATTTCATTTTGAAAGTTGTCTTGAGGTCATTATTTGCTTAAAGAATGTTTGTAGAATTTATGGTTAGCCCTGTCTATCAAATATATCTTTATTGATTCAAGTTATGTTTTCAAGTTCCCTTCGTTGAGAATTCAATTTCTCTTTCCAAATCATTGATGTCCATCTCATTTCAAAACCAAAGGATCCTACGGCCAAGTTAGATTTTCCCTCTGATATCCCATATCCAATGATGAATGTGTCACGACCTCTTTTTGACTCCATTTCCCAATGAACTGGATGTTTCTCCATTCTACATATCTTTCCTAGACCTTTCATTATCTACTGTATCAATTCAACCAAACAAACAAACAAACACCTGCAATTAATAACTAGTCTAAAACCAATACTCAAAGCACACAATATAAACCTTTGCAAACAAACATTTGTGAGATCCCTCTCTGAGAACAGGAGGACTAGATCCTATAACTATAAATATTAGTTCTGATGTTGCCTTGTCTTTTGATTTTCCATAATATCAAAACACGGGACACCAACAGAGCGATGCAGAGGAGGGAAAATGCACAGAGAAGGGTTCTGTCACAAAACCAGGAAGAAACCAGAGCAAATTTGAATTATGGAGTGGAAATGGTGATAAGAAATTTTATGCAATACCAGGGTGGTATTCGCACAAAGGATGGGCAGTTAATGGTTACGGCCTTGACGGACACGATACCATACAGGTGTTGACACCTGTCCCTGGGAAAACCACCCATTTCGCATAGAAATGGGGTGGTAACCCTCTTGGATGAATTGGGAGCGCTATTTAAGGCAGACTATTGGATCTGGGGGAGTCAGATAAATGGTGGAGAACGAGTGCGACGAGCGAAAGTGCTCGGCGGTGGGACCAGGTGCAAATGTTTGCTGAACTGTTGGGTAGCGGAGTAGTTCAGTGGGTGGGATTGAATGGTGGAAATAAAACGGGAACCGTTAGATCTGAAAGATCAACGGTCCTGATCTTTTTGTGAGGAGGAATGGATAAGTAATGGTTGGGAGAAAGGATGATAATAGGGGAGGCAATCACCGTTGGATCGATGAGATCGAAGGCTAAGATCTCGCCAGGAAAAACGTATCGTGAAGGAGTGAAATAATGGAGGAAGGGGGCTAAACAAAGAGAGAGAAAAGTTTTATGGAGAAAATAAAGACTCGGGGACTAGGATAAAAAGGGTTGAGACCTAGCCAACGGTCACAGGCTTTGGTCACATGAGAAAAAGGGGCAAGAGGCTTAAGCCAAAAGGGGCTTAAGGCCTGGTTTGATAAAAGGTCAGAAATAAGGCTAAAAAGAGGGTTTTTAAGCCTTTTAGGAAGTTTTGATAGGATAAATAAGTGGATTTAAACCAATAAAAATGAGTTTTCCATGGTTTTAAAGGGTTTTGGAAGAATTTTTGGGTGGAATGAAGGGTAACTGAAAGGAAAGAAACCATTTTTAATTGGCGGAATGAATGTTAGGATAGGAATGAATAAAGAGTGACATGGAGGAACTTTGGGAGGAAATTATGAAGGTGAAAAGATGGAAAAAGGGGCTTGAAAACAATCTTCTTTTGTAACAACAGGGTGACTTGGAGGATTGAGTGAAGATCTTCTAATGAAATGGATACCTTGAGGATAAGGAACATAGTGAGATTTTGAAAACTCACAATTTTTTCATAAAAGCTTTTTTTTTTAAATTTGAAAGACTATTTAGCCATCCCGAGGTATAACAAAATTTATAGATGACTAACAAAGGGTAAGGTTAAGGTTAAGGTTAAGCTTACAGTTAAGGTTAAGGTTAAGAATTTGGTCAAGGTTAGGATTAGGTTATAGTTAAGGTCAAGGTTAAGGTTAAAGCTATAGTTAAGGGTAAGGTTAAGGTTAAGGGTAAAGTTAAGGTTAAGGTTAAGGATACATTCAAGGACAAGGTTAAGGTTAAGTAAAGGTTAAGATAAGGTTAAGTATAAGTTTAGGATAAGGTTAAGGTTAAGGTTAAGGGTAAGGTTAAGGTTAAGGTTAAGGGTTTGGTCAAGTTTAGGGTTACGTTATAGTTAAGGTTAAGGTTAAGTTAAGGGTAAAGTCAAGGTTAGGGTTACGTTAAGGTTAAGATTAGGTTAAGGGTAAAGTTAAGCTTAAGGTTAGGTTAAGGTTAAGGTTATAGTTAAGGTCAATGTAAGATAAGATTAAGGTTAAGGTTAAGGTTAGGTTATGGGAAAAGTTAAGGTTAGGTTAGATTAAGGTTAGGTTAAGGTTAAGGGTTTCGTCAAGCTTAAGGTTAGGTTATAGTTAAGGTTAGTTTAAGGTTAGGTTAAGGGTAATGTCAAGGTTAAGGTGAAGGTCAAGGGTAAGCTTAAGGTTAAGGTTACGGGTTTAGTCAGGTTAAGGTTAAGGTTAAGGGTTTGGTAAAGGGTTAAGGTTGAGATTAAGGCTAGGTTAAGGGTAAAGTCAAGTTTAAGGTTATGGTTAAGGTTAAGGGTAAGATAACTTTAAGGTTAAGGTTAAGGTTAAGGTTACGGTTAGGTGAAGGTGAAGGTTACGGTTAGGTCAATGTAAGGTTAAGGTTAAGTTAAATTTAAGGTTAATATAAGGTTAAGCTTAAGCTTAAGCTTAAGATAAAGTTAAGGGTAAAGTCAAACCTTAACCTCAACCTTATATTTAACATTAACCTTCCCCTATCCTTAACCCTAACCTTAACGTTAACTTTACCCTTAAACTAACCTTAACCTTACCCTAACCATAACCTTAAATTTACCCTTAACCTAACCGTAACCTTGACTTTACCCTTAACCTAACCTTAACCTTACCTTAACCTTTACCTAACCTTAACCTTAACCTTAACCATAACCTTAACCTTAACCTTAACCTAACCTTAACCTTGACCTTAACTATAACCTAACCCTAAGCTTTACCAAACCCTTAACCTTAACCTTAACCTGACTAAACTCATAACCTTAACCTTAACCTTACCCTTAACCTTAACTTATCCTTAACCTTAACCTTAACCATAATATTAAACTCAGGTTAAGGTTAAGGTTAAGGGTAAGGTTAGGGTTAAATTTAAAGGTCAAGGGTAAGTTTAAGGGTTTGGTCAAGGTCAGGGTTAGGTTATATTTAAATTCAAGGTTAAGGTTAAGCTTATGGTTATGGTTAAGGTTAGGTTAAGGTTAAGGTCAAGGTTAAGGTTAAGGTTAAGGTTAGGTTAGGGTTAAGGGTGAAGGTTAAGGTCAAGGTCAAGGTTAAAGTTATGGTTAATTTAGGTTAAGGTTATGGTTAAGGTTAAGGTTAGGTTATAGTGAAGGTTAAGGTTAAGACATGTAACCTTATCCTTGACCTTACCTTTAATCTTAACCTTAACCTCAACCTTAAGGTTAACCTTACTAACCTCGTAACCTTAACCTCAACCTTAAGGTTAAGGTTAAGGTTATGGTTATCGTTAAGGTTAGGTTAAGGTTAAGTTCAAGGTCAAGGTTAAGGTTAAGGTTAAGGGTGAAGGTTAAGGTCAAGGTTAAGGTTAAGGTTATGGTTAATTTAGGTTCAGGTTATGGTTAAGGTTAAGGTTAAGGTTAGGTTATAGTGAAGGTTAAGGTTAACACATGTAACCTTATCCTTTACCTTACCCTTAATCTTAACCTTAACCTCAACCTTAACCTTAACCTTACTAACCTTGTAACCTTAACCTTAACCTCAACCTTAACCTTAACCTTAACCTTAACTATAACCTAACCTTAACCTTGACAAAACCCTAACCCTAACCCTGACCTTAACCTTATCTTTACCCTTAACATTAATGATACCCTTAACCTTAACCTTAACCTTAACCTTAACCTTACCCTTAACCTAACCTTAACCTTAACCTTAACTATAACCTAACACTAACCTTGACAAAACCCTTAACCTTAACCTTATGTTAACCTTATCCCAACCTTAACCTTAACCTTAACCTAACTATAACCTTACCCTTAACTATAACCTAACCCTAACCTTGACCAAACCCTTAACCTTAACCTTAGCCTGACTAAACCCCTAACCTTAACCTTAACCTTGTCCCCTTAACCTTAATATTAACCTAAACTTAACCTTAACTAAAACCTAACCCTAACCTTAACCAAACCCTTAACCTTCACCTTAACCTTAACCTTAACCTAACCTTAAACTTAACCTAAATTTAACCTTAACCTAACCTTAAACTTAGCATTAACCTAACGATAACCTTACCCTTAACCTTAACCTTGACATTAACTATAATCTATCCCTAACCTTGAGCTTAACCTTAACCTTAACCTTAACCTTAACCTAACCTTAACCTTAAATTTAGCTTAACCTTGACTTTACCCTTAAACTAACCTTAACGTTAACCTAACCCTTAACCTTGACCAACCATTTAAGCTTAACCTTAACTTTAACTTTACCCTTAACCTAATCTTAACCTTAACCTAGCCTTAACCTTGAATTTACCCTTAACGTAACTTTAACCTTGACCTGAGTTTAAGATTATGGTTAAGTTTAAGGTTTAGGGTAAGTGTACGGGTAAGGTTAGGGATAAGGTTAGGGTAACGTTAGGGTTATGTTAAGGTTAAGGTTAGGTTAGGTTAAGGTTATGTTAAGGCTAATGTTAAGGTTAAGGTAAGGTTAATATTAAGGTTATGATTAAGGTTAAGGTTAAGGTTAGGTTAAGGTGAATGTTAGGTTAAGCTTAAGGTGAAGGGTAAAGATAAGGTTATGGTTAAGGTTAAGGTTAGGGTTAGGTTATAGTTAAGGTTAAGGTTAGGTTAAGGATAAGATAAGGTTAAGGTTAAGGTTAAGGTTAGGCTATAGTGAAGGTTAAGGTTAAGATAAGATTAAGGTTAAGGTTATGGGTTTGGTCAAGGTTAGGGTTAGCTTATAGTTAAGGTCAAGGTTAAGGTTAGGTTATAATGAAGGTTAAGGTTAAGATAAGGTTAAGGTTAAGGTTAGTTTAAGGTTAAAGTTATTTTTAAGGTTAAGGTTAACGTTAGGTAAAGGTTAAGGTTAAGGTTAATGTTAAGGGTTTTGTCAAGGTTAGGGTTAGTTTATAGTTAAGGTTACATGTTTATTTAGGTTAAGGTTAAGGTTAAGGGTAAGGTTAGGTTAAGGGTAAAGTTAAGGTTAAGAGTAAAGTCAAGGGTTTAGTCAGGTTAAGGTTAAGGGTTTGGTCAAGGTTAGGGTTAGGTTCAAGTTACGGGTTTAGTCAGGTTAAGGTTAGGTTTACGGTTAATGTTTTGGTTAAAGTTAAGGTTAAGGGTAAAGTCAAGGTTAAGGTTAAGGTTAAGGTTAGGTTAAGGGTAAACTTAAGGTTATGGTTAAGGTTTGGTCAAGGTTAGGGTTAGGTTCTAGTTAAGGTTATGGTAAGATTAAGGTTAAGGTTAAGGTTATGGTTATGGTTAAGGTTAGGTTAAGTTAAGGTTAAGGTTAAGGTTTGTTCAAGGTTAGGGTTAGGTTACTGTTAAAGTTAAAGTTAAGGTCAAGGTTAAGGGTAAGGTTAAGGTTAGGTTAAGCTTAAGATTAGGTTAAGGGTAAAGTTAAGGTTATGGTTAGGGTAAGGTTAGGGTAAGGTTAAGATTAAGGTTAGGTTTAGGGTAAAGCCAAGTTTAAGGTTAGGTTAAGGGTAAGGGTTTGGTCAAGGTTAGGTATTGTTTATAGTTAAGGTCAGGTTAAGGTTAAGGTTAAGGGTTTGGTCAATGTTAGGGTTAGGTTATAGTTAAAGTTAAGATTAAGGTTAGGGAAAGGTTAAGGTTAAGGCTAAGGTTAAGGGTTTGATCAAGGTTAGGGTTAGGTTATAGTTAAGGTTAAGGTTAAGGTTAAGGTTAATGGTTTGGTCAAGGTTAGGGTTAGGTTATAGTTATGGTTAAGGTTAGGTTAAGGTTAAGGTTACAGGTTACAGGTTTAGTAAGGTTAAGGTTAAGGTTAAGGTTAAGTTAAGGTTAAGTTTAAGGTTAGGTTAATTTTAAGGTTAAGGTCAAGATTAATGTTATGGTTAAGGTTAATATTAGGTTAAGGTTAAGGTTAAGGTTCAGATAAGGTTAAGATAAGGTTAAGTTTAAAGTTAGGTTAAGGTTAAGGGTGAAGGTTAAGGGTAAGGTTAGGTTAAGTTAGGTTAAGTTTAGGTTAAGGGTAAAGTCAAAGTTAGGGTTAAATTTAAGCTTAATATTAAATATAAGGTCAAGGTTAAGGTTACCGGTCTTAACCTTAACCTTCACTATAACCTAACCCTAACCTTAACAAAACCTTAACCTTAACCTTAACCTTAACTTAACTGTAACCTTAACCTTAGCCTTACCTTTAACCTTAACCTTAACCTTAACCTAACCTTATCCTTGACCTTAACTATAACCTAACCCTAACCCTGACCAAACCTTAACCTTAACCTTAACCTTCCCATAACCATAACCTTAACCTTAATTTTACCCTTAGCCCTAACCTTAACCTTAACCTTAACCTTAACTTTACCCTTAACCTAATATTGACCTTACCCTAAGATTAATTTTACCCTTAACTTCAAGTTAAGATTATGGTTAAGGTTAAGGTTAAGGATAAGTTAAGGTTAAGGGTAAGGTTAAGGTTAAGGTTATGATTAAATTTAAGTTTAAGCGTTTGGTCAAGGTTAGGGTTAGGTTATAGTTAAGGTCAAGGTTAAGGTTAAAGTTATAGTTAAGGGTAAGGTTAAGATTAAGGTTAATGTTAAGGGTAAAGTTAAGGTTAAGGTTAAGGATAAGGTTAAGGTTAAGGATAAGGTCAAGGTCAAGGTTAAGGTTAAGTAAAGGTTAAGATAAGGTTAACTGTAAATTTAATATAAGGTTAAGGGTAAGGTTAAGGTTAAGGGTAAGGTTAAGATTAAGGTTAAAGGTTTGGTCAAGGTTAGGGTTAGGTTATAGTGAAGGTTAAGGTTAAGGGTAAATTCAAGGTTAGGGTTGCGTTAAGGTTAAGATTAGGTTAAGTGTAAAGTTAAGGTTAAGGTTAAGGTTATAGTTAAGGTCAATGTAAGATAAGGTTAAGGGTAAGGTTAAGGTTACATTTTTAGTCAGGTTAAGGTTAAGGTTAAGATTAGGTTAAGGGTAAGGTTAAGGTTAGGTTAAGGTTAAGGTTAAGTTTAAGCTTAAGGGAAAGGTTAGGGTTAGGTTATAGTTAAGGTCAAGGTTAAGGTTAAGGTAAATGAAACCCTTAACCTTAACCTTAACCTAAACCTTTACTCTAACCTTACCCTGACCTTAACCTTAACTATAACCTAACACTAACCTTTACCAAAAATTTAACCTTAACGTTAACGTGACAAAAACCGTAACCTTAACGTTAACCTTACCATTAAACTTCAACCTTAACCTTAACCTTACCCCCTTAACCTTAACCATAACCTTAACCTAACTAAATCAGTTACCTTAACTTTAACATTAACCTAACTAAACCTATAAACTTAACCTTAATCTTAATATAAAATTCACCTTAACTTTACCCTTCACCATAACCTTAGCCTTAACCTTAACATTAACCTTAACCTTAACCTTAACTTTACCCTTAACCTTAAAATTAACCTTAACCTTAAAATTAACCTTAACCTTAACCTTAACCTTAACCATTACCCTAACCTTAACCTTAACCTTGACCTTGACCAAAACCTTAACCTTAACCTTAACCTAACCTTAACCTTGACCTTAATTATAACCTAAACCTAACCTTGACCAAACCATTAACATTAACCTTATACTTAATCTTACCCTAACCTTAACCCTAACCTTAACCTTAACTTTACCCTTAACCTAACCTTAACTTTACCCTTAACCTTAACCTCAATCTTAACCTTGAATTTACCATTAACCTAACGTTAACGTTAATGTTAAGTTAGGTTAAGGTAAGGTTCACATTATGGTTAGGTCAAGGTTAAGGTTAATGTTAATGTTAAGGATAAGTTAAGGTTAAGGGTAAGATAAGGTTAAGGTTAAGGGTTTGGTTAAGGTTAGGGTTAGGTTATAGTTAAGGTTAAGGGTTTGGTCAAGGTTAGGGCTAGGTTATAGTTAAGGTCAAGGTTAAGGTTAAGGTTAAGGTTATGGTTAAGGTTAAGGTTAAGGTTAGGTAAAGGTTAAGGTTAAGGTTAAGGTTAAGGTTATGGTTATGGGAAGGTTAAGGTTAACGTAAAGGTTAGGTTAAGGTTAAGGTTAGGTTAAGGGTAAGGTTAAGGTTAAAGTTAAGCTCAAGCTCAAGTTTAACCTTAACCTAACCTTAACCTTACCTTAACCTTTACCTAACCTTAACCTTAACCTTAACCTAACCTTCACCTTGACCTTAACTATAACCTAACCCTAACCTTGACCAAACCCTTAACCTTAACCTATCTTATTATTAACCTTGACCTTGACCTTAACCTTAACCTTATCACCTTAACCTTAACCTTAACCTTAACCTCACTAAACCCATAACCTTAACATTAACCTTAAACTGAATAAACCTATAACCCTTAACCTTATCCTAACCTTACCTTAACATAACCGTAACCTTAACCTCAACCTTAACCATAACCTTAACCTTGACCTTGACCTTAGCCTTAATCTTACCCTTAACCTTAACCTAACCCTAACCTTAACCTAACCTTAAAATTTACCTTAATCTAACCTTAACCTTAACCTTATCTTACCCTTAACCTTGACCTTGACCTTAACCTTAACCTTAACCTTACCTTTACCTTTACCTTAACCTTAACCTTCCCATGACCATAACCTTAACCTTGACTTTACCCTTAACCTAACCCTAACCTTGACCAAACCCTTAACCTTAACTATAACCTAACCTTAACCTTAACCTTCCCATAACCATAACTTTAACCTTGACCTTGACTTTACCCTTAACCTAACCTTAACCTTGACCTTCCTCTAACCTTAACCCTAATATTACCCTAACCATAACCTTAACTTTACCCTTAACCTAATCTTAACCTTAACCTAACCTTAACCTTACCCTTAACCTTGACCTTAACCTAACCTTAACCTTACCCTAATATTACCCTTAACCTTGACCTTGACTTTACCCTTAACCTAATATTAACCTTAACCTTAACCTAACCTTAACCTTCCCATGACCATAACCTTAACCTTGACTTTACCCTTAACCTAACCCTAACCTTGACCAAACCGTTAACCTTAACTATAACCTAACCTTAACCTTAAACTTACCATAACCATAAATTTAACCTTGACCTTGACTTTACCCTTAACCTAACCTTAACATTGATCTTCCCCTAACCTTAACCCTAATATTACCCTAACCAAAACCTTAACTTTACCCTTAACCTGATCTTAACCTTAACCTAACCTTAACCTTACCCTTAACCTTGACCTTAAACTTAAATTTAACTATAACCTAACCCTAACCTTTAAAAAACCTTAACCTTAACCTTAGCCTCAACCTTAACCATAACCTTAACCATAACCTTACCCTTAACCTTAACCTTAACCTTATCTTAACCTTAACTATAACCTTACCCTAACCTTAACCCTAACCTTACCCTTAACCTTAACCTAACCTTAACCTTAATTCTATCCTTAACCTTGAATTTAACCTTAAACTTCACCTAACCTTAACCCTAACCTTAACCTTAACCTTCCCTTAAGGTTAAGGTTAATGTTAAAGTTAGATTAAGGTAAGGTTAAGGTTATGGATTTAGTCAAGTTAAGGTTAAGGTTAAGGTTAAGGTTATGGTTAATGCTAGGGTAAGGCTAAGGTTAAAGTTGAGGTTAAGGTTAGGTTAAGGTTAGGGTTAGGATATAGTTAAGTTCAAGGTTAAAATTAGGGTTAATGTTAGGTTAAGGTTAAGGTTATGATTAAGCCCTTAACCTTCCCATAACCTTAATCTTAACCTTAAGATTACTTTAACCTAACCTAACCTAACCTTAAACTTATCCTTACCTTAACCTAAATTTAACCTTAACCTTCCCCTAACCTTAACCTAACCTTACCCTTAACCTTCAACTTAATTTTAACCTAACCTTAACCTTAACCTCAACGTAACCCTAACCTTAACCTTAACTTTACCCTTAACCTAACCTTAACCTTGACCTCAACCTAACCCTAACCTTGACCTTAACATTAACCCTAACCTTAACCTTTAGCTTAATTTTAACCTAACATTAACCTTAACTTTACCCTTAACCTAACCTTAACCTTAACCTCAACCTAACCCTAACCTTCACCTTAACCTTAACCTTAAACTAACCTTAACCAAACCCTTAACCTTAACCTGACTAAACCCGTAACCTTAACCATAACCTTAACCATAACCTAACCTTAACTTTGATTTACCCTTAACTTAACCTTAACCTTTACCTTACCTTAAGGTTAGGTTAAGGTTAAGGTTAAGGTTAGGTAAGGGTAAGGTTAAGGTTACGGGTTTAGTCAGGTTAAGGTTAGGGGGGTAAGGTTAAGGTTAAGGATAAGGTTAGGTTAAGGGTAAAGTTATGGTTAAGGTAAAGGTTAAGGGTAAGGTTAAGGTCAAGTTTACGGGTTTATTTAGGTTAAGGTTAAGGTTAAGGGTTTTGTCAAGGTTAGGGTTAGGTTATAGCTAAGGTTAAGGTTAAGGTTAAGTTTAGGGTTAAGGTTATAGTGAAGGTTAAGGTTAAGACTCGTAACCTTAACCTTAATCTTAACGTTTACCTTAACCTTAACTTTAACTTTCACTATAACCTAACCTTAACATTTACCTTAACTATAACCTAATCTTAACATTTACCTTAACTATAACCTTAACCTTAACTATGACCTAACCTTCACCTTAACCTTAACTTTACCCTTAACCTTAACCTGACTAAACCCGTAACCTTAACCTTACCCTTAAATAATCTTAACCTTAACCTAACCTTAACTTTAACTTTACCGTTAACCTAACCTTAACCTTAACTATAACCTAACTCTAACCTTAAATTTAACCTTAACATTATCTTAACCTTAACCTTCACTATAACCTAGCCTTAACCTTGACCTTAACTATAACCTAACCCTAACCTTGACCAAACCCTTAACCTTAACCTAACCTTAATGTTGACTTTACCCTAAACCTAACGTTAACCTTGACCTTAACTATAACCTAACCCTAACCTTGAACAAACCTTAACCTTAACCTTAACTTAACCTTAACGTTCCCATTACAATAACCTTAACCTTAACTTTACCCTTAACCTTAACCTTAATCTTAACCTTACCCTTACCTAACCTTAACCTTAACCTAACCTCAACCTAAACTTTACCCTTAACCTAACCTTAACCTTAACTTTACCCTTAACCTGCCCTTAAACTTGAACTTAACTATAACTTAACCCTAACCTTGAACAAACCCTTAAGGTTAGGGTTAGGTTATAGTTAAGGTCAATTTTAAGGCTAGGTTATAGTGAAGGTTAAGGTTAAGATAAGGTTAAGGTTCGTGTCAAGGTTAAGGTTAAGGTTAAGGTTAGGTTATAGTGAAGGTTAAGGTTAAAACCTGTAACCCTAACTTTTACCTTAACCTTTACTTTACCCTTAAGCTAACCCTAACCTTAACCTTAACCTTATCTTAACCTTAACCTAACCTTAACCTTAAACTAAACCTAACTATAACCTTACCCTTAATCTTAACCTTGACCTCAAATATAACCTAAACTTAACCTTGACCAAACCCTTAACATTAACCTTTACTTAACCTTAACCTTAACCTTAACGTTAACCTAACTTTAACCTTAACCTTACCCTAACCTTAACCTTAACTTTACCTTTAACCTAACCTTAACCTCATCTTAACCTTAACTATATCCTAAACCTAACCTTGACAAAACCTTAATATTAACCTTAACTTTACCCTTAACCTAACCTTAACCTTAACCTTAACCTTGACTTTACCCTTAACTTAAGCTTAAGCTTCACTATTGTTACACAACATTTTTTCACCGTCCCTGGAATCCCTCGCCCCACATATTGGAGGGTCATTTCCGTGACTTGTGAGTAGTGTCATACTTTGAAAACACCTTCTTTCCATCCTTCTGCGTAAAGACATCATTTTTCTTGTTGGACATTTCCTCAAAAAAGCACACAAAACCAATGTTTTGGCCTTGGCGCAGGTAGCCAGTTCACCCTTCATGCTGATGTGGAAGATTTGCACTAGAAACTGTGCCACCTGGCGCTCTGTCTCAGTGCAGTGCCCACACTGAGCGATTTTAGGAATGTTTTTTAAAAATTAGAGGCAGAAGTTTCCTTCTAACCACATCAGGGATGAGTCACTGCAAGTGGTTAAGTTGATCAGCCACATATCTCCCTCTTTAGGCAGTGGTTTCCACCTCCCATGAAACACTCCTTGAAGATAGGCCTCCCTTCCATAATTATAGGGATCCTAACCTCTCCCTCTCCCTCTATAAAAGAAGGCCTTCTCCCTTTATGAAAGCTATCTGAACTTGGAGAAGAATACTATAGCTGAGTAATTGCTATTGAGAAGGTAGAACCAAGGATAACTCCATAGAGAGAGTCCTATCCGAATTCCTGACGAGCCTTTGTGTGATGCGCTATGCTTGAACCCTGTTGGAGGAGACTGTGACGTCGAAGCTTGGTTGTACTCTTCCTTTCATTTATTAATATACTCAACTATGGTGTTGGTTCCATCATTGTGTTATGTCGTCTATTTAATGCAATTTATTTATTCCTCTTTGACTGACTAATAGTTATGAATTTGAATTAGTATGTTGTATATTTTTGTTGTTTCTTGTGTGCATGTAGGTGTCCGAGCATGAAAGCGAGCGGATCGTGATCTATCAAACCAGGAGCGAGAGATAACCACTCTCTTCGACAAAAAAAACAGCATAGGACCTCCGGTAAGTCATCTATCAAATCTTTGTCCATTTGTTAACTAGGAATCAATATTATAGCTTGTTTTGTTTGTTGCTAGATCCACCCTGGGGCTAGTGGGATCACCTCTGTCCGTAGAGGGGTTTTACCAAACCAAAAAATTGGCGACTCCACTGGGGATAGTCAAGTTTGTCTTTCATCCATTAGGTCCTATTTTTGGTCTTTGCTTACTTCTTTTTCCTTTTCTGATTATTCTGCTAAGTCTAAGACCCTTGTTCAACCTCAGAGCATCAGATCTAACCTCTGTCTTTCAAAAATTTTCCCTTTTTCCTGAGTGAACTGGCTTGGCACGCTCTCTATTCAGACAGTTGCGCCGATTAATGCTAGTTGCTAATTTTGCGCCCGCGTCATCCCCTGTTTGACACTAATTATAGCCAAACAGCCGTGCCGACCCTTGTAGGTTTTAGGGTTTGGTCTGTTTTGAAGATTTTTGGCTAGTACTTTTGCTTCTGAATTATTTTTAGATATATCTTGAGTGCTTTGGGATTGTTTTTTATTGTGATTAAATTTCATTCCTTTAGTTTTTTGTCTATTTCCTATCATCATCGCATCCTTAGGGTTTTTAAGTGTTTTGGTATGCTTAGCCTCCTATAGGAGTTTGAGTCTTTTCTTTCGTAGTCAACTTCATTCCTGGTTTGGTTGCATTCAGATCCCTTGATCCGTTTGAGTGATTGCATTGGTTGAATGATTCTTGCCTCTTTCGTTCAATTTTTCTTCTTGTCACTCCAAGCATAAATCACACTACTTGCATGGGTCTATTTTGAAATCTTTCTTCAATTTGAGAGATTGCAACGTTGGTTTGAGTTTTTTTATGTTTGTTTTGGGTTGATTGAAATTATTTCACTTCAACTCTCACATTAACATTCTCGAACTAGTGTTTTGGTTTGTTTTTCATGTCATTTAGTGCACTGTTTGCTCTATTACATTGAAAAAAAAAATGGTTTGCATTCTTGTTTTCATTGTGAAATTGAAAGTCTTTTGCATATCTAGCATTGGAAAATTCTAGGAAAGATTTCTCATTTTCATTAGCTTGCATCGGATACTGTAGTGGATTCTTTTGCATGTTATTATTATTTGATATCACTTGAAAACTCCTAACTTTCTCGTAGATAGCTTTTCAATGAACGAAATGGCATCTTTTGGCATGTAGCTTGCATTTAGGGATTTTTGAGATCCAACATTTGGTAGGACCTTGGAATTGAAATGTAAATAAAAGATCAACTTAAAATTTACTCAATTAACCTAAGGCAACATTGAAACCTAACCAAACATCTAGTGGTCTAAGTTATAGATGTGTTACGACGTCTTTAAACCTAGCAGTTTTCGCTCACAATCTGGCTTCAGACAACAGTAGTAAGGACTTGCGATCCCCGTACCATCAAGTATATAAAGGGAGACCCCTCTAGGTTGCAATCATTTTATCCGTAGGAAGCCGAGTCTACCACCTTGTAACCGTGATACATCGAACATAGCATTTGGGGAGACTACCTACATGTATGTCAAGTCCTTGGTTAATTCCTCTTTCATTTGATTATCAAGGTGTATATGGCATTTCACGAAAACTTGGTACATCCTTTTACCTAGACTATATGAGAAGTCACTTTCGATCTTTAATGACTCCATAAATTTGAAAATACCATCGGACACTTTTCCTTTCACACTCGCTTAAAACTGAAAGTGACTAGATCCATCTCTTTCTTGTTTCTTGACTCTTAAAACATGAAACAACGAATTTTTGGTTTCAATGTGGTAAAATAAACTACTTACGATTACACGCCCATTAAAGTTTGATCGCTTGGCCTGTCTTTATTTTCCTTGGTTTTTGTCTAAGAATCTTCGTTTTCAATCTTTTTTCCTTTTCCAGTGTGCTATAGTCATAGTGGAAAAACCATTGGTTTCCTCTAGTGGTAGTCCTTTCTCAGACAATTCATCTAAAACTTCTCAATCCTCTAATTCTGTCGAGCTTTAGCAACTTATTCTCCCGTCAAAGTAACCCTTTGGAGAACCAGTTGAGTTCACTTGGCCTCATTTAGATGCCTAGTTTGGGTTTGGGGTCGGGGAAAATCCCCCCCCCTTACATTAGGATCGCCATTTTTGGCTACTATCATACCTCCTAGTCCCCATAGTATTTTACAAGATCTCAAGGTAGATTCAGACATGGACTCGTTTGGTCCTATTGGTAGTGAGGAAATTCCTATTTCTGATGAAGAATACCAACTTTTTCCGGAAAACATCCCTCAAGGGTCTGCTCAATATTCACCATCGGTGTCACTTCCAACCAGATATAAGTCTTTGGGTGAGATTATGGCCAGTATTTCCTCCATGGTAGCATCAACTCTATCGAGGGGGCCAATCCTTCAATCAATAGGGATGTCACAAATGACACCTGTCTCGCCGACACCTTTTGTTATGACTATCCCAACTAGACCCACTGTCTGCATGGCTACATCGGCACTAGTTTTCACCACTCAGTCGTCAGGGGCTTCACCTTCGGTAGATACTTCAATTGCCATGGCAATCCCTGATGGCCTTTCTTTTAAGGAGTATCGGCTGGTTGTTCAGCAGCAGAGCTCCCAGACTTACTAGTCCCTTCAGGATTCTGGTGATCCTTATCTTTCTCACTATGACGTGGTCGGTAACCCATTTTATTCATTTCCATTTCATTATGATGAGTACGGTAACCCTATCTATTTTCCTGCTACTGAAGCTTATCATTTCCTTTCTGGTTTTAGACCTACCTTTCCTGTGCAACCTTCTAACCAACAAAGACAACCCTTTCAAGGACAACCCTCGGTTCAGAAAGGGTATGCTTACGACCCACAAGGACAACCCTTTCAGGGACAACCTTCGGTCTAGAAAGGATTTTTTATGGCCCGCAAGGGCAGCCTTATGATCCACAAGGCCAACCTTTACAAGGTCAGCCTATGATCCAACCTGGGCAACCCCAAGGACCTGCTGCGCAACCGATATATCAACTAGGACCTTCATATGGTCTTGGGGGGAACTTTATCCATATTAAGGGAAACATTTCGTGCAACCACAATAGCCATACCTTCCAATTGGTCCAAATGTTGCATAGCCAGGGCCATCTTATGGTCCTACTCCAATTCAACCTAGTGATCAGGCATTACGACCTGCAAGGGCAGCCTTACGATCCACAAGGCCAACCTTTACAAGGTTAGCCTATGATCCAACCTGAGAAACCCCAAGGACCTGCTGGGCAACCGATATATCAACCAGGACCTTCATACAGTCTTCAGGGGAAAATTTATCCATCTCAAGGGCAACCTTTCATGCAACCACAACAGCCATACCTTCCAATTGGTCCAAATGTTGCACAGCCAGGGCCATCTTATGGTCCTACTCTAGGTCAACCTAGTCATCAGGCACAACTTGGCCCATCGCAACCATCAGGCCAACCTGCTCCGCAGGGGAAACCTAGTGGCCCTCATCAGTCTGGTCAACCTTCCCAGCAGGGAAAACCTACACAGACATTTCACCCTGCTCAGCAACCTCTCTACTCTACACAGCAGTCAAGTCAACCTGTGCACTCGATTTATCCAGCTTAGCAGGGCCCTACTTATCAGCAGCCCGCTCGACTCCAAGGTGCTTATTACCCTCGAGGTCAATATCGACCAGTATACAATGTGCCTCAAGGTTCTACTTCTTACCCTCAACCACAAGGCCATACTTACATTCCACAACAAAATATTTAGTTTGCTCAATCGGGACCCTCATATACTCAAAATCAGTATCTTGGTCCTCAACCTCAATATCCTGGTCCTCAGCCGTAATATCAGCCGAACTATCTGGCTTATACCCCTTATGGTCCGAATCCTTTGGGACAGAGCCAATGGGGGCAGAGTTACACTCAACCAAGATGGAATGTGGGTACCCTATCCTTATTGAGGACCTGTTATGCCTTTCAACCCTCAATTACCCTTTCTCGCCACGTTGGAATTACCAGATGTGTCCAAATTAAAAAATGATCCAATCCTTCATAATTTGTATTGGCCTCCAGTTCCAACGAAGGTTCCTGGTGACTGCCCCAAGTTTTAGGTAAAGTCTAGAGAAGACCCCCAAGCACACGTTATGACATACCATTTATGGTGTTCTTCCAATTCTTGGGTGGATGACTCTACTCGACTCCGTCTTTTCCAACGAACTCTCACTGGAGCTGCTGCTAAGTGGTACATTGAGCTATCTTGTAGTATCTTTCAAGATTTCAACTCTCTCGCTATGGAATTCCTTACTCATTTCTAGTTACCAGTTTTTTATGAAGCTGGGACGCATTTCCTAACATCCTTGAAACAGGACCGGGCTACCCATATCTCAGACCACATTCATGAATGGAGACCTCATCGTCGCCTGATCAAATTTGAAATTCCTGATCAGCTTCTTACTCATTGGTTCACTACATATTTTGTTAGTTATATTGTAAAATACATAGCCATGGGGGCATGTGTCAGTGAGGAACAGGCCATTGCTCATGCCCAGTACCTTGATTTAGTGTACTGTCAATTAGGCATATTATATAATATCTTGGCTGATGACCCGCGACCTGGGATTTCTGAAGCACTAGCCACCCCATCCATTGATGAAGTTATTAGTTCTATGTCTCAGACTTCATGTAAGCCTCCCTCTTCCAACACTGGGAAGCAAAAATTAAATTCTTCCAATGATTCTGCTCCTCAGCCTACCCCAGATTTTGGTAAAACCTCGGAGGTCAACGTTGTTCAGGCCAATACTACAGACAAGACATCCAAGGGGAAAAATAAGGGCAAAGCGAAGGCCAAAGACGATGCCCCAAAACCAGATTGGTCTAAAGCTCATGATGATGATGGTTCATAGTGCAATTCGAAGTATCCCTGTCTGACTTGTGATGAGGAACACTACACTAAGGATTGTCCTAGACGAGCTGAAGTTAGTAAATTGCTCAAAGGCACTAAGGGAAATTTGGATGTCCTCAAAGAACATTTTCCATCTTAGTAAACATAGATGGTCGAGCAACCTACGCCATCTGCACTATTTGGCTCTCAAGTGTTCATGATGAAGGGTTCTGCGCCCGTTTCCATCGCTACTCAGTCGAAATATTATACTGGATCACGCTAGGTAGCCAGGAAAGAGATCGTTGATGGTCCTCCTCCCCCACCTACCTCTAGTCCTCTTGATATTGAAAGGCCCAGTGCTGAACCCATTGTACGACCATCTTCTAAAGGTGTTCTCCGGAAATCTTCTTATAATCCTAACGCCCATGCTTCTTAGCATTACAGTATTGTTGAGGATTTAGCACAGGTGCCATCCGCAATTTCCATGTTAGAAGTGCTTCAGAGTTCTCTGTCTCAGCAGAAAGCGTTATTATCTGTGATCGACGAGATTGATCCTATTGATTCTAGTCTTCTCATTTTCGACTTAGAGAATTTCATCCCGCGACTTTCGCACAAAATTGTGCTTGTCACACCAGTCGGCATTAACGATCTCAATATCCATAGACCCGTTATGGACGAAGGTGCATCCACTTGTGTCATGTCATCTGCTTTCTCGAAGGCTATTGGGTCTTCAGCCTTAACTTCGTCACCCAATTCCCTTGAGGAATTTAATGGAAGGAATAGAAACCGTTGGGTGTTCTCGCTGTTAGGGTCTCTGTAATTTGCAACATTGGAAAATACAAACTGAAAAGCCTACATATGAACCACTTTGGGATTCTAGGATCTAGCCCTCTTGAATCCAGAGAGGGATCTCTCTAATAAGTTCAAATATTGATTTATCTTCAAGGCTTTTGAAATGATATTAGGCTAGTTATGAAGAACAAGGTTTTTGTTTGTTTTGGTTGGGCAAGGATATAATCAAGGTGAAGGAAGTCTAAATGAAAGGTGAAGGTGTATGAAAGTGAAAGAATGATTCAGCTAATAAGGCAGGCTAGGAGCAGCTTCAATCCATTGGGCTATGGAGTCATAATAGGATTTAAGCAGCAAGGTTCAAGAGTGGTCCATGGGGCAAGTCATCTATATCAAAAGATTCTTTAGATTAAATGATGCGATGGAACATTAAACTGTTGTGAAGATGTAAAAATAAAATAATTTCAACAAGGATTTATCAACTCTCCAAACAAGAAAAGCCTTTTTAAGAAACTTTTTAAAACCAGCCAAAGGACAGGGCTAACCATAGACTTCTTTGGAAAAGCATGTATTAAAGCTAACTTATCAGACAACAATCTAGTAATCTCACTAGACTACTTTCAGAAGGGATGAAAACAGATAAGAAAATAAAGTGAAGCTAAGATAAGGTCAGATGTATTACAATCATGATCTACTTTAGCATACTCTTAGGGAAACTTTCAACAACCTTTGGAGAAAATACTAGAAGACAGGGCAAACCATAAACCTTTCTAGCTTAACTCTACTTAGCATGTACTGAAAATATCATTCAAGAAATTCCTTTCAAGTTTTGCACATCAAGACATGGACCAACCAACGTTCCTTGATAATTTTTACACTTAATTTAATTCATTCCTAAATATAACAATTAGAAAAAAACATATAGATAAAGCTTATCAGTGAGAGTAGGGTACTTTAAGAGTAAATCCTAGCTCTATATTTGTTATTCTTTATCAGAGAAAAATGGACAATATAATGGAAAACATAAGAAGAAAATTTACTATAAGAAAAACATCACCATTGATATAGACGAGGATCCCATGAATCAGCTTGTATATTCATGTTCAAACCAGTTACAATCTTCAAGTCCAGTGGGTCTCTACAGCTTCAAACTTCTTATCTCAGCTTATGTATATTTAATTACAAATAGAGCTTCAGCAGCTTTAGAAAACTATTTACATGCTACAGATATCCAGAGACCAACCCTTTACAATGTGCTCCTCAAGGAGATTTTATAAGGAAATGAGGAGGTGAAAATGTTTCTAGGGTTCAAGTATCATTAATTCTACATTTAATGCAATTCCTAGCCTTGAAAACCATGCAAGGCATAAGGCAGGAATGCATTCTATCTATTACTCTATTTCATAACTCTGTTTCTACTTTCTAAGGCTTAATGGATGAGAATATTGAATTTTAGGGCTTTTTCTTATCTTTGTAATAACTCTGCTGACAGTTTGTAATAAATTTCTTTGGTTGAATTAACTGTTCAGTTGTCTTTAGGAAAATATCTTTGAAAAAGGAAATAACTATGCCTTCTGTGATTCCTTCGAGGCTGCAAGTGGCTTTTGGTAGCTGGAGAGGATTCAATTAGCCTCTGATGTGGTATTGGAGGCTTCTCAGACTGATAGATCTCATTGTTTTTCCCTAAAACACTGTTAATTTGCTTTTCATCTATGTTTTAGGCCCGATTAGGCTTAATATTTGTCTTCAGGTCTTCATACTGCCTTTAACTGTGTGGATTAGGCCTTTGATAGTTGAATTTATGCCTTAATCCCTCAAAACTGTGTCAAAACCTTTAATTCTTCATCTCTGCTTTGATTTTATGTTGAAAAACTGATACTCTTTATCTGATTAAGGTTTAATGTGTTTTTGTTGTGTTGCAGGCATGCAGAGGTTTTGTGACTTCATAAATGCTCATGAGGCATAGGTGGAATCATAATTTGAATCACGTAGATTCACCTTCTTCATGAATAAATGGTCTAGGGATCTTCATCCCCGGGCCTTTGTTTCATTTTAAAACTGTGGAAAAAACCTTAATAACCTGTAAAAAATTAACAAAAATGAAGAAAATTGGTGAAAAATAAGTTAAAGTCTGCTTTGGAGATCTTGGGTGTGAGATTAAATCATGGACGTTGGATGAAAACAACCAATAGTCAAGATCGCTTACTGGGGTTAATTGGGAGGCAGTTGGGTGAATGAAATTAAGATTAAGTCTGGGCCATTCGATTAGAATGATGAATGGCAGAGATTTATTGATGAAAGCTTTGGGGAGTAAACCAAATGAAAGGTGAATGGGGGTTGAGACATAACGTGAGCCGTCAGATCAAAACAATCGATGGCCAAGATTTAAAAGGTGAGTAGTCAATGTAGTGGAGAAAGTGGTAAGGTGGAAAATCATAATGGTTTTCACGCAGCTCTGAGGCAGTTTTTAAATTTCTCCAAAAAAACGCGATATGGGTCTGTGCTCGACACGTGGATTTACAAAACCGCTTACATCACGTAAAAATTGCGCACTGTGGGAAGGGCTCAAAAATTACGTGATATGGATTCTAGGCCATTGGATTGGATGATCCAGATCCAACGGTGTGGGTTGAGCACGATAGATAAAACGCTACGGGGCAAAGGGTACGCGGGGTCTAGGTGACGTCAACAGAAAATGGCGTGCAATGGACGGTGAAATAGGCTATTCAATCGTTAAATTCATTTGATAAATGGTTATGATTAAAAAAAGGAGCGGATGTGAAGAAATATAGGGAAAAGGAAACAGGTGGAAGAAAGGGGCATGATAGCCTTTGATCTTTGAGGATCGATGGTCAGGATTCATTCAAAACCTTTTTTTCGAGAAACCAAAATATACAGAAAAGGTAAGGTTTCAAAGGAATTAGGCAAAGAAATGAGGAGAAGAGGGACCCACTTTTTTATAAAGGGTGGAAGGAAGGATGAATGTGGGCTGTCGAATTATGAGTAGATCAATGATGGAGATCTGATCACAGGATTGCATCGGCGGAAGCAAAAGGTAGAGTGGTGATGAAATATGTTGATGTGATTGAGCGCGGACCATTCGATCTAAGAAGAGATCAACGATCAAGATTAAATCGGCGGGTTGATGTCAGAGGGATCACAAGATGGATGAGTGCAATGCATAAAGCACGGACTGTTGGATCTTGGAGGAATGAATGGTCAGGATTTAATCACATCAGAGAAAAGGAAAGGGGCCACAACTCCAGGGCTTTTGTTTTTGCGATGTGCGATTAAGCGCTGACCGTTGGATCGGTTTTATAGATCAACGGTGGACATTCAATCGGCAGGCGCGATGGTGAATGGTTTATGATGGAGCATGATTAAATCTGAGCCATTGGTTCTTGTGGATTCAATGGCTAGGATTAAATCACAGGATCAGAATCGGAGGAGGGAAAAGGGAATGGACAAAAGGAATTGTGATTTCAAATTGCGATTAGCGATTGCGATTAGTGCTCGGTTGCAGCTCCGGGTTATGTGCGGAAAAAGTGGCTGGGGCTAAGGCTGAAAGGGGCTTAAGGCTGAAAGGGGCTTAAGGCCTTAGAAAAAATGAATATTTTTTAGGATTTTCAAGGGTTTTTCTAAGGATTTTGAAGGTTCCGATAAGGGAGAAAATGGAGATTTAAACCTCATAAAGGGATTTTACCAAGCTTTGAAGGGGAATTCGAGGGAATGAGAGGTAAATGAGAGGTTTTTCAGAAGGAATTTATGAAGGGAAAAAAGGTGAAAATGGTGGAATTTTTTATTTAAAGGGGGAGTAAAATGAGGGAAAATGGAACTTTATGAGCAGTTTCTCTCTTAGTAAACAGTAGGGTTTTTGAGGGCTTTGAAGTGAAATAGTAGTGAAGGTTTTCTGAAGGAAAGGAGACATCATAAGACTTCAAGAACTCACAATTTGGGAATGAATTGTTTCTTGAAGGCTAAAAAATTTTAGCCACCATTTGATATGACACATTTTATAGGTGGCTAACAGTGGCTACAACTTGGGATGGTAGCTCCTTGGAGGTGTCAAGAACCACAGAAATTCATCTCTAAAACACTGACTAGTGCCTTACGCTTTGATAATATTTTTATCAACTGCTAACATAAATGATTAGAACTTCATATATCAGCAAAAAATTATTTCCCAAACAACTACTTACACAACCTACTTTCTAACATTTTTTCTTCAGAAGGTGCATTTGGACTGGCAAACCTTTTCATCAAAATCCTATTCTTTTTGAAAAACAGGAAACTTATCTAAGTCTAATATTATTTCTTCATGAGTTCAAATTAATCTTTTGAACTCATAAGTTTCTCTACCTAACTACTATCTGTTAGGATTAGACTGTCTAATAGATCTTTATTCTCTAAATTCTAAAACAAGAAATTTAAAAGTAGTCAAGTCAAGATTAAGCATTCTAACTTGTTGTTGATCTATGGCATAAAAACAAGTTGCACATAGATTTTTATTTGCAGAAAATTTAAAGAAAAATGTTGAAGGCTTAAGATCTGAAAACTAAAACTTCCTTCATTATTCTTCAACTCTGTTTTTGAATTTGTTTGAGTTGTCTTCTCTTTCATCTGGTTCAAGTTTTGAGCATATTGGAACCAAGTTGTTTCCCATCTTTGGCTCAAGATTCAATCTAATTAGAGCCATTCTTCTTTTGAGATTAATAGGTTCATATTTTGAGTTTTTTTGAACCTTTGTTTTTCTATGCTAATCTACCTTACTGATAAGCCAAGATTGTGTTGTTTGGATAATCTAATTCACTAACCTATCAACTGAAAATTGAAAAGCTAATTAGTCATGATTAGGCTGTATGACTAACTAGAAGTGTGTTTTTTAGGAGTGGCATTTGAGCTTGCACACTTTCAGATTTCATTTCTCTCTTCTTCTTCTTTTTTCTGGTATGTGGCTATACCTTTCTTGTTTTCACTTCTGCCCTCTTTTCTTTTCTATTTTTTTTTTGTATTTTTTCAATTTTTCTTTCAAAGAAAAAAAAAACAATCTAACTAGATGCTCAAAGGCTAAGATTTATTTCCTTCCTATCTTTCGTAATCTAACTTGGAATATTTACATCTCTATATAGTACAATAGTGCCATTGTAGCCAGTTGAGTAGTGACAAAAAGAAATAGAGACACTGGCTACTAGTCAGAGGTAACCACAATACATATTGAATATTAATCTTTAAAACCAAGGCTTTCATAGAAGGTGACAACATTTTATGTCTTTGGCTCCTGCAAAGGATCCATACTTGAGAATTTGAGTCAATTGGGACCTCCATACACTCTTCCATAGGATCAACAAAGAAAATATGAGAATTATCTTCTTTTTGGCCCTTCATGATTGGTAGATTGTCGACCTCTAAGACATCAGCTTTGAGGACTGCACCTTTAGTATGTTCCTTGGAATCATCATCATATTTTACCTGCAAAAAAACAAGCAGTGAAATTTCTTCTTTCTCTAAATCTATGCGTGTTTCTAGTGTGAATTCAGGTTCTTTGGATGATAGATTGATATTAGCAATGGGAGAGGATTTCTCTTGAAAAGATAATATATCCTTAGTAGGACAGTCTTCTATTTGTTTTTCTTCCCAAATACTTGCCAGTAATTTTTATGGTTTGGCACAGCTGGTTTGAATTTTTTTTGGATTGAATATTGTTTACTTTACCAAGGTCTCAGACATGTACTATCAACAAGGGCTAATCCATTGGCAAGAATTTTTTGGCTTTTAGGGACAAGGATAAGTTGGAACTCTTGAAATGTTTTTAATAAGTCCATAACATCCTCCTTATAGGCTCGAAGTCTGGGATGTTTGACCACGTATTCTTCATCTACTTGCCTAATTGCCAATTATACATTCCCATGGACTGTTATCCTCTGGGCTCCTAATTTCTTCAATAAGTGCAGCCCTAAAAGAAGTGCCTCATACTCCACTATGTTGCTTGTGCATTGAAAATTAAATTTTTATGAATGGCCTTCAGAATGATTGTTTTCTGTATTGTAAAGCCATATTCCTACAGCTGCTCTGGTTTTAGTACATGACCCATCAAAGCTCATACTCCAAAGAGGACTAGTTTGAAAGTTATCCTTAATTTCCTAACTATCCTCTTTGTCTTGAGTGCCATTGGGTTGTTCTATGGAGTAGGCACTATGTTGATGATTGTTTTGTTAAAATGAAGGTTTGGAGGGGAGCTTCTTGTTTAGTATTTGATCAATTTCTTCTTCTGTTAAAGGGGAGATCTCCTTTCTAGCATAAATAGAAGTACTACAAACTTCTTTCTCTATTGGATCAAGGCAAATATTCTTTTGAGAAAGACAGTCTTCCTCATCTTCATTGTCATATGAACTAGAAAAATCCTCATACACTGCAATGTTATCCTCTATAATTCCTGGTGTGTCCTATTTTAATGGACTGGGCTCTGTGAAGAGGTTATTATATCATTGAGTAGGGGTATGTTTAATTACTCCCTTTTTTTTAAGAGAAGGGTCTTTGGTCTCAACCTGCTCAAACTTTTCTTCATTTCTTTCCTCCTCAACCTCTGAGATGAAAGGTTCCAAGCTTACATAACTTTCTTCATCAATATCATAAATAGCCTGCATTGGCTCATTACTTTATTGAAGTTGATGGATATGATCTTCCTCCCACAAATCTACTGATGATGGTCCTACAAGATTAGCTTCTATTTGGAAAAAATCATCATTAGACAGATCAAATTTAGAAAAAATGTTACCAATCAAAACTACTGGATTCTCAGCAAATCTTTTTTCAAAATAATTTGCAAGTTCATTTTCTGATTTAAAATCTTGCTTATCATATATGCTTTTCATGTTGTTTATGTCTTGCAGTGATTTGGTTTGTTTTTCCTGAGCACAAGGTGTGGGTATTTTTGAATAAACATTTCTAGTTTTACCCTCATATTCTTCCTCCTTTATGTTTATCAGGCTATGGGTTGTCACTATAAGTTTTTCCAGCCTGGTTTCTACAGAGATCATCCTTTCTTGCTATGCTTGGTCCTTATTTATTGCGTTTAATTTTTCCTCCATGTCCCATATGTTGTATTCGACAGTAATTGCTATGTTCTGCATTTCTTCCAGGTTTGAAGGCTGTCTTTCTCTTATATGGAATTCCACCTCAGGGTGAAAAGAACTCGGATAGTGCAATAGGGCCCATCCCAAGGGTGGTTTTATCCTAGTAGTTATTTCATTGTACACCTTATTGAACCTGGCTGAAAAGTATTGTACTTTCTCTTCTGGTTGTCTCTTTAAATTCTTGTATTCTTTTATGATTATAATTTCATTTCCCCTGATTTCCCACTTATCTAAGAATACTCGAGTAAATTGATGAAAATTGATAATGCTTGCAGCTGGAAGGTCCTCAAACCAACTCCTAATTTTTCCTTGTAATGATAAGGCAAACATTCTAATATGCACATCATCTTCTTCTATTTCATAAAGGTCAAGTAAATTCTCAATATTTTGCTGGTGTTTCTCAGCGATATCTGTTGAGCTTTCTCCATCAAATTTGGTTAGTTTATCTGCAAAATTTGCAAGGAGGGATTGGAAGTTAGGGGGTAAAATCAAAGGCTTGTATCTTTCCAGAATATTTGCGGGTACAGGTAGTGTAGAAAGAGATTTATTGCTGTTTGAGTTTTCGGGTAGAAGAGGAAAGGTAGCATGAGGTTCCTCATTCACTAGATCTTCCACAGGTGAATCTGGGGTGGGCACATGTGTATAAGACTAATCATGATCTAAAATTTGAGGCTTAGTTTTCAGAGGCTTGAGATTCTTCCAATAATAAATGTAGATCTCATCAGTGTATTCCCGATCAAGCTTAAAGTAGGATAGAACATAGTTATAGATAAAAACAATAATTTCTTGAATCCAACTTAGGCCTGAATGCTCTTTCTTTCTAGGATGACTGGTCATGTTTCAGGTTCTTCCTCTAGTGGAGTCTTTAGGTCTTCTTAGAAGTTATGGAGTCACCAGGTGGATCATTTAAATTTTTCTGTCCACCAACAGTATGATTGGGTTTGCTCAATGCATTCCCAAATGGAGTCTACAAAGACTGAAAGGGTATTAGGCCTACTGGAGGCTAGTGGAGTCACCAGGTGGAAATTTTTAGCTCTTTTGGAGGTAAAATGTTTTATGGTCCACCACCATATACCAATATAAAATGTTTTTGTGTTTTCTCTGAGTTTCTATGGTTGTTTGAAATACTAATGGGTCTATAAGAGCTTTCTAAGAAACTATGAACTCAGAAATCCCCAGTGGAGTTGCCAGAATGTTAGGGTCTGTGTAATTTGCAGGATTGGAAAATACAAACTGCAAAGCCTACATATGAACCACTTTGGGATTCTAGGATCTAGCCTTCCTAAATCCAGAGAGGTTTCTATTTAATAAGTGAAAAGATAGATTTATGTTTAAGGCTTTTGAAGTGATATTAGGCTAGTTATGAAGAACAAGGTTTTTGTTTGTTTTGGTTGAGAAAGGATATAATGAAGGTGAAGGAAGTCTAAATGAAGGGTGAAGGTGTATGAAAGTGAAATAATGATTTATCTAATAAGATAGGCTACGAGTATCTTCAATCCATTGGGCTATGGAGTCATAATAGGATTTAAGCAGCAAGGTTCAAGAGTGGTCCATGGGGCAAGTCATCTATATCAAAAGATTCTTTAGATTAAATGATGGGATGGAAAATTAAAGTGTTGTGAATATGGAAAAAGCCAATAATTTCAACAACGATTTATCAACTCTCCAAACAAGAAAAGCCTTTTTAAGCAACTGTTTGAAACCGGACAAAGGACAGGGCTAACCATAGACTTCCTTGGACAAGAAGGCATTAAAGCTAACTTATCAAACAAAAATCTAGTAATATCACCAAACTAATTTCAGAAGGGATGAAAACAGATAAGAAAAAAAAGTGCAACCAAGATCAGGTCATATGTATTACAATCATGATATACTTTAGCATACTCTTAGGGAAACTTTCAAACAACCTTTGGAGAAAAGACTAGAAGATAGGGCCAACCATAAACCTTTCTAGCTTAACTCTACTTAGCATGTACTGAAAATATCATTCAAGAACTTCTTTTCAAGTTTTTCACATCAAACATGGACTAACCAACATTCGTTGATAATGTTTACACTTAATTTAAGTCATTCCTAAATATAACAATTAGCAGAAAACATATGGATAAATCTTATCAGTGAGAGTAGGGTACTTTAAGAGTAAATCCTAGCTCTATATTTGTTGTTCTTTATCAGAGAAAAATGGAAAATATAATGGAAAACATAAGAAGACAATTCACTATAAGAAAAACATCACCATTGATATAGACAAGGATCCCATGAATCAGCTTGTATATTGATGTTCAAACCAGCTACACTCTTCAAGTCCAATGGGTCTCTACAGCTTCAAACTTCTCATCTCAGCTTATGTATATTTAATTACAAAAAGAGCTTCAGCAACTTCAGAAAACTATTTACATTCTACAGATATCCAGAGACCAACCCTTTACAATGTGCTCCTCAAGGAGATTTTATAAGGAAATGAGGAGGTGGAAATGTTTCTAGGGTTCAAGTATCATTAATTCTACATTTAATGCAATTCCTAGCCTTGAAAACCATGAAATGCATAAGGCAGGAATGCATTGTATCTATTACTCTATTTCATAACTCTGTTTCTACTTTCTAAGGCTTAATGGATGAGAAGATTGACTTTTAGGGCTGTTTCTTATCTTTGTAATAACTCTGCTGACAGTTTGTAATAAATTTCTTTGGTTGAATTAATTGTTCAGCTGTTTTTAGGAAAATATCTTTGAAACAGGAAATAAATATGCCTTCTGTGATTCCTTCGAGGCTGCAGGTGGCTTTTGGTAGCTGGAGAGGATTCAATTATCCTCTGATGTGGTAGTGGAGGCTTCTTAGACTGATATATCTCATTGTTTTTCCCTAAAACACTGTTAATTTGCTTTTGATCTGTGTTTTAGGCTTAATTAGGCTTAATCTTTGTCTTCAGGTCTTCATACTGTGCTTAACTGTGTGGATTAGGCCTTTGATAGTCATATTTATGCCGTAATCCCTCAAAACTGTGTCAAAACCTTTAATTCATCTCTGCTTTGATTTTATGTTGAAAAACTGATACACTTTATCTGATGAAGGTTTACTGTGTTTTTGATGTGTTATAGGTTCGCATAGGTTTTGTGACTTCACAAATGCTCATGAGGCACAGGTGGAATCATAATTTGAATCGTGTAGATTCACCTTCTTCATGAATAAATGGCTTGGGGATTGTCATCCCTAGGCCTTTGTTTCATTTTAAAACTATGGAAAAAACCTTAATAACCTGCAAAAAATGAACAGAAATTAAGAAAACTGGTGAAAAATAGGTTAAAGGCTGCTTTTGGAGATCTCGGGTGTGAGATTAAATCGTGGCCGTTGGATGAAAACAACCAACGGTCGAGATCGCTTGCTGGGGTTAATTAGGAAGCGGTTGGGTGAATGAAGTTAAGATTAAGTCCAGTCCATTTGATCAGGACGATGAACGAAATAAATTTATTGATGAAAGCTTTGGGGAGTAAACCAAATGAAAGGTGAATGGGGTCGAGACATAATGTGAGCCATCATATCAAAACAATCGACAGATAGGATTTAAACGGTGAACAATCAATGCAGTGGAGAAAGTGGTAAGGTGGAAAACTAGAATTTTTTTCACGCAGCTTTGAGGTGGTTTTGAAATTTCTCAAAAAAAATACGATATGGGTCTGCGCTCGACATGTGGATTTACAAAACCACCTATATCACATAAAAGTTGCGCACTGTGGGAAGGGCTCAAAAATTACGCAATATGGATTCTAGGTCGTTGGATTGGATGATCCAGATCCAACGGTGTGGGTTGAGCATGATAGATAAAAAGTTGTAGGGTAAAGGGTACACAAGGTCCAGGTGACGTCAGTAGAAAATGGCGTGCAATGGACGGTGAAATAGGCTATCCGATCATTAAATTCCTTTGGTAAATGGTTATGATTAAAAAAAGGAGCAGATGTGAAGAAATGCAGGGAAAGGGAAATAGGCGAAAGAAAGGGGCATGATAGCCTTTGATATTTGAGGATTGACGGTCAGGATTCATTCTAAACATTTTTGTCGAGAAACCAAAATATACAGAAAATGTAAGGTTTCAAAGGAATTAGGCGAAGAAACGAGGAGAAGAGGGACCCACTTTTTTATAAAGGGTGGAAGGAAGGATGAATGTGGGCCGTCAAATTATGAGCAGATCAACGGCAGAGATTTGATCACACGATCGCATCGGCGGAAGGAAAAGGCAGAGTGGTGATGAAATATGCTAATGCGATTGAGCGCAGACCATTCTATCTAAGAAGAGATCAATGGTCAGGATTAAATCGGAGGGTTGATGTTGGAGGGATCACAAGATGGATGAGCACAATGCATAAAGCACGGACCGTCGTATCTTGGTGGAATGAACAGTCAGGATTTAATCACATCGGAGAAAAGGAAAGGGGCCACAACTCTGAGGCTTTTGTTTTTGCAATGCGCAATTAAGCACTAACTGTTCGATCGGTTTTAGAGATCAACGGTGGAGATTCAATCGGCGGGCGCGATGGTGAAGGGTTTATGACGGAGCGCGATTAAATCTGAGCCGTTGGTTCTTATGGATTCAACTGCTAGGATTAACACGCAGGATAAGAATTGGAGGAGGGAAAAGGGAACTGTTAGTATGAATCCTTTGTCGAAGTGTACGAAAAAATATCACTTTAGCTACGCATAACTAATAGCCCTAAAATCAAATATGGCTGCCAATATCTTCAGATCTGCAGTTAGTTGATCAAGACAAGAGCTGCAAAAACCAGATCTATGCATAGAAAGACATTAAGCAGTAAAAAGAAGGTTTTGCTCCATATATCCAATAGACAAGACAAGAACAATTTTTGAAAGAATTTTTTGTATTAAGGGCACCTGGGAGGAAAATAAGAAGATGTTTCCAATTCTCCTCAATGGGATGGGTTCTTGGAAGTCCTCAGCACTTCAGATCTAGCATTTCTCTCTCCTGTTGGTGTAGAAAACCCAGACAAAGATAGAACTCAAAGGGAGCTCACACAACAAAAATGGAAAATATGACAATGACAATGGCTCAAAGTCAGACCAAGAGTTTAGATCTAGAGTGATCTAATAGGCAACAAAAGGTGAAGAATGGTAGGAAAAACCCTCCTATTTATAACAAAATATTGGGTCATTCTAGATCTTGGTGCATGATTAAAATAGCATTAAACAAATCTAGATCCACCTTTTATGGAATATTTTATTATATTTGTTGGAGGGAAAAAGTATTTGACTTGGGTCAAATCCTTTTATTTGTGAATAATAAATAAATAAATGATTTATTTATCATTTTAAGGAGGTGGTTAAAAGATAATCAAACAAATAATGATTTATTTAATTATTTATGGGTTATTTAGTCATATTTAACAAGGAATATTATTTAAATAAGGTTTAAATAATTATTCCTAGAAAATAATAAGATAAATAAAGATTTATCTAATTAATTTCTTTGTTTTGGGTTAAACATGATCAGGAAAATCAAACAAATATAGGTTTGTTTAATATTTCCTTTTGGGGTTTCCTGTTTAGACCATAAACAACCTAATAAATGTGTTTTATTAAGTTATTTTACATAGTGAAAGCAATTTTACTTAGGGTAAAATTGGTCTTACGTGGTGTACTTAGGTCCATCTAATGATAGTAGGTTAGATGACCAAAAAATGGTGTAACAGATTTCCCCCCAGCGTGCGAGTGTTAGGAGAAAATCGTATGACCGAAGTACGTTGTAAGAACTCAATCACCAGACATCAAAAAGGGAAGTCAGAGAGAGAAATGTAAGGTAGACTAATGTGCTGTAGAACTAGACCCTGAGGAGACGAGACTTGCAGGTGCAACAAGTCTCTTTTTATGAGAGGGTACCTGTGCTAAAGGTGGCGGGGGAGGCATACCTATGCCCGCCGAGACAAAGTACAAAAGAATAGTGTGTCTAGTAAACAAGGGACCGAACCGTAAAGTACAACCGGCATAAACATGAGCCAGATAAAAATACAATGAAGGATCCCACATACATGTTGTGCCTGGGATAACAACCAGGACTTATACAATAATATTTGAGTATATGAGATACAAATACAACCCAAATGCCCCCCGAAAATGGGGAAGGGCTCGCAAAATCTGACTGATACATGCAAATCAAAAAGGCACTGCAAGCGGCTAAGGCTGACATCATCAAATATATGGAGCTGCATCAAAGGCTGTAATGAAGAGGTCATCCGGGCATGTGGGGGGCTACATGCAGGGCCACCCCCTCATGAGGGCTGAGACATCTCACACATACCCGGGAATCACCAAGAGCTGCTGCTGCATCACTGAACCATCAAGTATACAGATCTCGATCATGCTGAAAAGGAGCTGGAGCTAAGAAAAAATCAAGTCAAAGGGTAATGAGAAAGCCCTTTGCCTGATCCGAGGCACCGAACAAGAGTGGAAGCTGGAACCGAGGTACACCGCCCTCTAGACCGGTATTCTAGAATGAATGAGCTGATGTCAACAGAAGGAGGTCCACCATAGGTGAGGCAATGAGAGATCCTCAACTAAGGCGTGAGAGAAAATAGTCGAGCAACTGACAGAATAATACCAATGATGATGGTGAAATGGAGGGGACTGAGTAGCGAATGGACGGCTTCCCTTGTTAGAGAATAAAGGGCATGAATGACATGGCAGCGACTGACACAATATCATGAGGGATAGGGGATAGTGGGACTGAAAGCCATAATGTGCGACACAAGAGAGGGATCAAGCAATGAAGGATGGAGGACTATGGCGGGGTACGAAGGGACGTGGGATAGACTCCATGAATGTGATGATGACTCAACTTGCATACTCTAAACAAGGGCGACTCGATGGTACTGCCACACAGAAAAGAGCCCATGGGGGACCTGAAAATCATGAGTACAAGATGATATCTCATGACGAAAATCAACACAAACAAAGACAATTATGGAGGCAAAGTGGTGCCCCAAGTACAAGTGTTGTAAGTGAGGAAATTCGATTTTGGGGAAAGTGAAGTGATCCATCTTGGACAAAATGTGTCTTGGTGAAGTATCAAATCAGGAAAAACTAACAGATACCCATTTGAGGGCTCGGTCAGAGCTTTCCAATGGTGCAGACGGTTTGTCAAACAGAGCTACGGTATGGTCACAATAGGCGAAAGAAGAAACAAGGGTTCTCTTTTAATAAGGTAGTTTTCCCTCCAAATCCACTCATTTTCTATTGTTGTTGTTGTGGAGGTAGAGAGGAGAGAAGGCCCTAAATCTTGCGACGAGCGTAGCGGACAAACCGACCGTTGGAATCCAGATCTGTCAGTTGCAGGTAAGAGGCCTAACCTTACTCTTTCATTTTGATGGATTGAAAGTTCAGATTAGGGCCCAAAATCTCAGGAACAAACCCCCTTGCATCTTTGCGGCTGAGTCGCACTTTTTGGGCCAAAAACTACGAACTGGGACATAGGTTTTGAGCAACAAGGTGCGACATGTCCCAGGATTTGGCAGAAAAGTGCGACGTGGAAGATGAGGGGGTTTTAGTGCTGTTTGATGGCTGAGAGTTGGGTTTTTGTGTTTGGTTACAGTATTCCCTATCTGTAGGCTGAAAAAGATGATTTTTTTGTGCAGATATGGCAAATATACGGGTGAACTTGAGAGAGAGAGACCTGGGTACATTATGGGCAGAGATCCAGGCAGATCAGGGTGTCCGTCGTGTGTTGGCCAGGTTTGGGGTTCTGAAGTTTTCGGAGGACCCTTTGATGAGAGCTAGAGAGCCCTTGTTGGCCTGGATTATCAGTTATTGGGATCTAGAGCATGAGGTCTTTGTAGTGCAGGGGCACAGGATCGAACTGACAGTCCAGGATGTGTATTTCTTGACAGGTCTCCTGCCACTTGGGATGGTGGGAAATATGCAGCCAGTGTTACTGCAGGGGCAGAACATCATGGAGTTTGTGGAGCGGAATTGTCGACCGGGTCTCCAAGTCAAGGGGACGCGGATACCGATCGGGGACCTAGAGAGATTGGAGACCCAGGCGGTGGCCGCAGTGGTGGTGCGGATCGTGGGGAACCAGGCGTTCCATCACATCACTGGGGGGCAGATGATGATCGTAGAGGGTGTGTTGAGTGGGACCTACTATGGGTGGGACCAAATGATGTTGGTGTCGTTAAAACGACAGTTGTCGCTTTGCAAGCGGCCAGTGAACCACGATTTCTCGTATGGGACTTTATTATGCTCCTTATCTTTTGAGAAGATCCCGACCTTACGACCTCATATATAGCTCTCAGGTGGGGGCCCGAGAGAGCCCATGATGCGCCGGTGGGGGTGACTACTGTGTAGAGGAGGAGGAGGGGCAGTCGGACAGGTGTTTCGACCTGAGTTCTTCACCCATTGGGATCAGATGCCATTATACATAGATGACTATCCCTATAGTGGGATGAGTTATTGTGGGTATTCGGACCTACCACTTTCGCCTGGTCGAGTATGGGGACCCGATGGTAAGTGACAAGTAACTAAAGTACAGGTCACAGGTTCTGACCTGTTTTCCTATTCAGGTCACAGAAAAGGGGCTGAAAAGTGTGACCTAGAGTCCAGGTTGCAGTTTTTGGGCTGAAAAGTGCGACCTCCAACTCCGGTTGTCCGACGGCAGATTTGCAGAAAATTTGTTGTCTCGCCATGCATCGATGTCCGTCGCTCGATAATGTGGCTAGGAAACACATCAGTTAGAAATTTTAATGTTTTAGGGTTTTATAGGTGAAAAAAAACATGAAAATAGGAAAAAAAAAAAAGCTAAATAGAAACCCTACGGTTTGAAGTAGCTGGATATGCAGGAATATGAAAAATGACAATGGTCGTAATTGAAAACCCATGTGGAGTCGCCAATTGTTAGTATGAATCCTTTGTCGAAGTGTACGAAAAAAGACCACTTTAGCTATTAATAACTAATAGCCCTAACATCAAATGTGGCTGCCAATATCTTTAGATCTGCAGTTAGTTGATCAAGACAAGAGCTGCAAAAACCAGATCTATGCATAGAAAGACATTAAGCAGTAAAAAGAAGGTTTTGATCCATATATCGAATAGACAAGACAAGAACAATTTTTGAAAGAATTTTTTGGTATTAAGGGCACCTGGGAGGAAAACAAGAAGATGTTTCCAATTATCCTCAATGGGATGGGTTCTTGGAAGTCCTCAGCACTTCAGATCTAGCATTTCTCTCTCCTGTTGGTGTAGAAAACCCAGACAAAGATAGAACTCAAACGGAGCTCACATAGCAAAAAATGGAAAATATGACAATGATAATGGCTCAAATTCAGACCAAGAGTTTAGATCCAGAGTGATCTAATAGGCAACAAAAGGTGAATAATGGTAGGGAAAACCCTCCTATTTATAACAAAATATTGGGTCATTCTAGATCTTGGTGCATGATTAAAATAACATTAACCAAATCTAGATCCACCTTTTATGGAATATTTTATTATATTTGTTGGAGGGAAAAAGTATATGACTTGGGTCAAATCCTTTTATTTGTGAATAATAAATAAATAAATGATTTATTTATCATTTTAAGGAGGTGGTTAAAAGATAATTAATTAAATAATGATTTATTTAATTATTTATGGGTGATTTAGTCATATTTAACAAGGAATATTATTTAAATAAGGTTTAAATAATTATTCCTAGAAAATAATAAGATAAATAAATATTTATCTAATTAATTTCTTTGTTTTGGGTTAAACATGACCAGGAAAATCAAAAAAATATAGGTTTGTTTAATATTTCCTTTTGGGGTTTCCTATTTAGACCATAAACAACCTAATAAACGTGTTTTATTAAGTTATTTTACATAGTGAAGGAAATTTTACTTAGGGTAAAATTGGTCTTACATGGTGTACTTGGGTCCATCTAATGATAGTAGGTTAGATGACCAAAAAATGGTGTAACAGGAACGGACAAAAGGAATTGTGATTGCCAATTGCGATTATCGCTTGGTCACAACTCCAGGTTATGTGCAGAAAAATGGGCTGGGGCTAAGGCCGAAAGGGGCTTAAGGCCTTAGAAAAAATGAATATTTTTTAGGATTTTCAAGGGTTTTTCAAAGGATTTTGAAGGTTCCGATAAGGGAGAAAATGGATTTTTAAACTTCATAAAGTGATTTTACCAGGTTTTGAAGGGGAATTCGATGGAATGAGAGGTAAATGAGAGGTTTTTCAGAAGGAATTTATGAAGGGAAAAAGGGTGAAAATGGTGGAATTTTTTATTGAAAGGGGGAGTAAAATGAGGGAAAATGGATATTTATGAGTAGTTTTTCTCTTAGTAAACAACAGGGTTTTTGATGGCTTTGAAGTGAAATAGCAGTGAATGTTTTTTGAAGGAAAGGAGACATTATAAGACTTCAAAAACTCACAATTTGGGAATGAATTGTTTCTTGAAGCTTAAAAAATTTTAGCCACCATTTGATATGACAAATTTTATAGGTGGCTAACACTCGTCATCTTGCCGATCACATTGCAAGGAAAGACGGTCAATGTTGAAGTAGAAGTAGTTGACGCTAAACTCAATTACAATCTTCTACTCAGTCGCAGTTGCACTCACACTATGCTATGCATTCCATCCACCCTCTTTCGTGTTTTAAAGTTTCCACATGAGGGTAAAATCATTACTGTCTACCAGTTTTCATTCTTTACCTCGTCTTCTAAAAGCAACATTCCATACGTGGATTAGATTCCTTCTCCCCTTGAAAGCGTAGGGTCGGGCCTTTTCAAAGGCCCCGCCCTCATGGCTATCTTTCCCCTTCCGCCACCAAAAACCATTCAAGTTAATACGATCTCTCGGTCGAATGACCTATGGATTGTCCCTTTACCTGAGCAGGTTGATTCATTTGTGGATTCGATGCCACTTAGTCTAATTTAAATCAATTTTTGCAAGCTTGTAGGTGCATCAAATTATCCCCCTTTTGAAGGTGCTCCTTTGAGCATGTCTCTCAACATTTATTCTCAATCCCCCTAGCTCAGTGATACAGATTCACTTGATCCTTTGAAAGAATTTTTTCCATCATATGAGGCTATCGTGGAAACCATGTCCCTCGAATACCTACCATGGAGTGATGGGCATCATCATTCCTCTTTTATGCCTAGCCTCGAGGCAATGTCTAACTGTCTTGAGCATTTTGCGTCTCAATTTCCTTGTTCACCAATTCAAATTCCTATCTTGACTCACGAATTCTTCACTGAAGGTAACTTGAGTAACATTACCCAAACGTTGCCTATTGACATTTCCGTGAAACTGGGAATTGTCGAGAACATCTATGTCAGAGTCACTTGCTCTTCTGATGAGGTCCAAGTTTTTACTAGCCTCTTTCGTGAATTCCATGATGTTTTCACCTAGTCTTATGAAGAGATGCTTGGAATTGATCGCATTATTGTGGTGCATGAGATTCCCACCTACCCCGGTGCGAATCTTGTTCACCAGCGTCTTCGTCCAGTGCATCCTCAGAAAGTTGTCGCCATAAAAGCTGAAGTTGAAAAACTTCTCAAAGCGGGTTTCATTTATCTGATTCCTCTAACAGAGTGGGTTTATAACATTTTTCATGTGGATAGGAAGTAGGGAAAAATTCGCGTCTGTGTTGACTATTGCGATATTAATCAGGCCTGCCCTAAGGATAACTATCCCACCCCTTTCATCGATCAGATCATTGACAATTGTGCGGGGAGTGAGATTTTTTCCCTCATGGACAGATTTTATGGCTATAATCAGATCAACATTCTCCCATCTGATCAACACAAGACCACTTTTATATGTCCTTGGGGAACGTTCGCGTATAAGAAACTCCATTTTGGCTTGAAGAACACTTGGGATACATTCCAGCGCGCGATGTCTTATGCCTTTCACGATATTCATCATGTTGTTTAACCATACCTGGATGACCTTCCGACTCATTCAGCTGCATGAAAAGACATCCGACCCATCTCCACCAGATATTTCTTCACTATAGACGCTACAACATTTGGCTCAATCCGCATAAATGCATCTTCTGCATTGATTCCAGTAAAATTTTAAGGTTTATCATATCCAAAGATAGAATTTTCCTTGATCCACTTAATGTTGAAGCTATTTTTAATCTCCCCTCTCCATCCTCGTTACACCAGCTCCAGAGTCTACAAGGGAAAGAAAATTTCTTACATCGTTTTATCCCGAACTATGCCGAAGTAGCCAAAGGGTTCACACGACCTCTAAAATAGGATGTCCCTTGTTGTTCGGATGATATTGCTCAGGAATATTTTGATACACTTAAGACATTGCTTGTCAACACTCCTCTATTACGTCCTTCGAAATATCATCGTGATTTCACCCTCTATGTAGCTGCTGCCTTTAGTAAAATCGCCATGGTTTTGGTTCAAGATGATGATGACGGTAATGAGCATGTTATTTACTACTTGTCTTGAAACCTTCTCGACCTTGAAACACGTTATGCACATGTTGAGAAGTTAGCACTGGCTGTGATCCATGCCGTCCAACATTTTCATCATTAAATCCTTTTACGGACGGTAACCGTGATTTCTGATTGTAACCCCATGACCTATATTCTGTCTCGAAAATTGCTGGGGGGGGGAAATACTCGAAGTGGATCGTTATCCTCCAAGAGTTTGATTTGGAATTTAATACCGCCAAATTAAAGAAATCACTTGTTTTTGTTGATCTGGTTTGTTCTCTCCCCACCGACTCTTCTCCTTATTCTGAGGATCATATTCTAGATGAAAATATTTTCTTGATTAGCACACTCGATCCATGGTACAGTGATATTGTTGTGTATCTCCAGACTTCTAATTTTAGGTCTGAGTTGGCGAAATATGCTCAACACTGCATTCGGCATCAGTCACAACCTTATCGTATTATCAGAGATACCCTCTACCATGTTGGAGTCGATTTCGTACTCCACCGATGTATGACCCTTGAGGAAGCTGAGAATGTTTTAAATGACTGCCATAGTGGCGCTTGTGGTGGTCACATGTCTGATTGTGCCACCGCACAGAAGATCCTTTGTGCCAGCTATTTCTGGCCATCCATTTTTAAAGGTTGCATTGTCGTAGTACGCAAATGTCATGCGTGCCAGATATATCAACACAAGATGCGTGCACCACCTGTTCCTTTACACCCTGTCATTTCCATTGGTCATGTTTCCAAATGGGGCATCAATTTTATGACATGCAACCATCGCTCAGCCAGGGGGCATGCCTATATTATCATCATCGTCGATTATTTTACAAAATGGGCCGAAGAAATGCCTACACTGGCTATGGAAGGTAAGATAGTAGCGCAATTCATATTCAATCATGTTATTACTTGGTTTGGTGTCCCTAAAACCATATTTACCGATCATGGTTCAGATTTTCAGGACTTTATGATGGCGGAGCTGACGTCTAAGTTGGGTCTGTGTCACGATAGCTCAATGCCATATTACCCTC
Organism: Pinus albicaulis; assembly: GCA_034641835.2. NCBI lineage: Eukaryota > Viridiplantae > Streptophyta > Pinopsida > Pinales > Pinaceae > Pinus > Pinus albicaulis. The sequence continues at coordinate 223,488 of JAXQQM020086561.1, forward strand.
AAGCTAATGGCCAAGTTGAAGCCGTAAACAAAGTTCTTATTATGATGCTTCAACGAAAAATTGGGATCCATAAATCAAATTGGCATCTCATGTTGTTTTCAGCTCTATGGGCTTACCGAACATCGATTAATACTGCAACCGAATTCACCCCGTTTCAGTTGGTGTAAGGTATGGAAGCTACCTTCTGATCGAGTGTGAAATTCCCTCACTCAAATTAGCTATGGAATTACTGCCTAATACTTCACTTGAGGAAGAGTGTCTCCTTTATTTAGAGAGATTTGATGAAACTCGTTGCTTAGCTGCTTTGGCCATTAAAGCACAAAAGAAGCAATTCAATGCTCACTTTGACCAAACAGTTTCCCCTCATTATTTTATTGAAGGCAGCCTCGTCCTCCTGTACAACCAAGATCATGACAAGCTGGAGGTAGGTAAATTCCAACCAATGTGGCATGGGCCCTACATCATCAAACATGTGTTACAAAATGGGGCTTATGAGCTTATTGATTATGAAGTTTATCCCTTAGCACAACATAGAAATGGGTTGTATCTGAAAAAGTATTATTCTTGAGTCATTCATGCATGATATGTGTACATAGGTGTTTTTTTCATTTTTGTGCATGTTTAGGTTTGATGTGCTTTGTAATATTTTTTCTGCTTATTGGGTCTTACTTGTTATGCATATGTCTATTGCCCCTTATGTCAGTTTCATGGATGGTGCTTCCCGCAGTACTAAGAACTTGTCTTCGGCAGCCTAGGTAATTTATAATCCTGTTGGTCAGTTGATTAACCTACAAGGTATTTTTCTAGGACCAAATACAAACAATATTGCTGAATATAGTGCTATTTTGGAACTATTAACCGAGACAGTTAACCTTGGCATACGCACATTTCTTGTAAATCTAGATTCACAACTTGTTGTTCTTCAACTTAACGGTCATTATTCGGTTCGAAACCCATGCATTTTGAGATTGTATTTACGTATTCGTTTTCTTGAAAGAAATTTTTATTTCATCACATATCAACATATACCAAGGCGAACGAATACATTAACTGATGCAGTAGCTAACATTGTGTTAGATAGACATTTGCACAATTTATAAAACATCATCATATGTAAATATACCCATGTAGAAAATATATGTATATATATCAATTTTTTGTAGCGTGTGCATCATAAAAACCCAAAAATATATATGTATGTTTCAGTTACATCCCGAGGCAACATGTCTCTCAAACTATGCGGAAATAAAAGCTTAGGTGCCTAATCAGCGTGGTGCTCATGATAGCACGTCACCGCCCATACCAACCACCTCAGCAAGCAGTGGATACGACTTGACACCCCTACGATATGCCTCTGGTAGGCCCGAGGAACATCATCAAGGCGAGCATAGTCCGGAATCCCACGGGCAATCCCCTCCATATTTTGTACTATCTCCTCCCCCTCGCTTCCCTCACCATGAGAATGAAATCGCGAGGAGTTTGCCTCACTATCCGCGACATACCTACAGGTATCTCTAGGCCAACATCTACATACAGATAAGATTAACTGTCAGAACATGCATATATACCAAAAATCATAAACTCATGAAAATAAAAAATGAGTCTCACCTAGCTCTTTGTCCCAATCCTCTCCCTCCAGTAGCAGGAGGTTTGGATCACCAGTGAAGTCTGCACCAGATTAGGGCTAGTCCTCCACGAAAATCAGTTTTCGATAGAGCCAATCGAAGAATTCTGACCTCCAAGACATTTTTTGGCCGCCTCCTACTCTGGGCATCAGCACAGCCCATCGAGCCATCCGTGGTTCCCTGGGTGGTGGCATCAGGACAATGACCACCTGGTGCTAGAATATCAGTAGTCGTTCCAAGAAGAATGATACCAAAATTGATCCATACCCAAACTGCTTCAGTTTGGTCTTCTTGCACTTGGTTAGTTGTAGCTTAATTTTAATAGTCTCGGCCTCTACCCAGTTGTAGAGAGTCAGGTTCAGGCAGTCTATGGCAAGACGCAGTTGTGTTTTTTTGGCTTCACACAGTGCCTGCAATCCCACAGCCTACGTGATAGTGTGTAACACTACCTTTAGTTCTAGATCTGGGATGGTTTGGATGTCAACCTTTCCACTCCCTGTTCCTTTTCATGCCCCTTGGCACACCCTATCGATCACCATCACCATGATTTCCACGGTGGGATGAGTACCAGTCATGATAGGGACTGCACCCCTCCGCGATAATTCTGTGATAAAATAGACATCAGAAAATTCAATTTCAAGTTCCTGATCTCGAAGCACAAACTTTTCTTCGTCTTCATCTTGAATGCTTATCAAATACTGAAGCAATTCTGATTGAGACCAAAGGCACGGTGTTAGGAAGAATTTATTTAGACTAAAATCTCTGAGGGCGTCTATGCATTGATCATTATCTATGGAAAGTTCATCTTCCTCACTGTTTTCCCTCTCTTTCCACTCAATCGCCATTCTTTCCGCTTGGTACCTGCACACATTATTCATATGAGCATTGTTATTCTACTTGGGCATTGAAATTTGCAAGAAAGTGACTGCATTTTCCCTAAAATTATGTGGAGTTTTAGGTTGCACGGTTGGTGCGACTACTTCACAAACAGTCATGCCAACAAGTGCGCCCTTTGTGTAAAAAATGGGCGATTGGCGCGGGTCCATGCCTGAAACCTGCGCCAACTGTGATGCCCTAATTTTGATAAATCTTCTCCTAGGAAATCAAAATGACATGTACAGGTAATGGAATTTAGCTTAAAATATGTGAAATGGTGCGAATCTTACCTGAGACTGACAGAATCAAGATTGGTTCACTGGATCACTCGCAATCATCGCCACAAGATTGCAAAGCACAATGGCTCACTGTTGCTCCACAAAGAGGTAAAAGTGAAAAGTAAATAATTTTTACCACTTATGGAATTTTATAACTTTTCAAAGTCTTAATTTAGGTTTTAAAACATATTTGTCGATTATTTTTTCATATTATTTTCGAGAAATGGGTTTTACACATGTTTCTTGTGCAACAACAGGTTTTTCACATGGTTATGAAGAAATAACGAGTTATATTTTATACTTTTTTGGACTCGGTAAAAACAAGAAAAATTCACTACTGGAGTCACCTTTCAGCTATTTTCTAACTCTCTAAAACTGAAAATATTGTCGCGACACTTATCATTTTGAACTCGTTAAATGGATGCAAAACGATATCTACCCAGTATATGTTTACCCCTTTTTGGAGCTGGGATAGATTATTTACGAAAAAGGAATACCTTAGCCTATTGCGACTAAGAGGTTCTCTCAGATGTTGTTTTCTACCTTTTCGGATCTGAGAGACTATTTACAAAAAGGGCCTTGCTAGAGTTTTCTTTTCTACTTTCTTTTCAAACTCTCTAAACATGAAAAGATGTCGAGTTCTCCCTTTTCCAGACTCGTTAAAAATTGATGACATCGGACTCCGTTGTTATGACGTTACTCAAGTTCCTCCTTCCTAGGGCTCATAAAATGTACTACGTTGGATTTATCCAAAGGACAAAATTACATCGCAAGCATATGCTATCCCCTTCAAGATTGTTTACAAAAATAATTAGGGTACTTGCCAGAAATGGTGGGGGGAAATGGAACCATAATTTAGTCGGCATTATGTCACTCTTGAACATGGCACTTGTCTACATTCGTGTTGGGTTTGGGACATCTCACTTCATCATTTTTTTGCCTCCATGGGTTTGTCTAATCTCTTTTGACCGCTCATATGCTCTTTGTCACATCACCATGACCTAAGATCCCTTGATGTCAAATACTACCAAATCCAGTGTCATGCCGCCGATATGTTCAAGAGAAGTTTTGCCTCTACAATTTTCAACCTCCCTCGGATTCTCTGTTGGTCCTAATTCACAAATCATCATATTCCTTTGTCTCGTGTTGATGATGTGGGGAACATCATGGACCTCCTTCGACCAGGTTTCTTCCTTTCGACTTCAACTCATTTTCCAGAAAGCTGATCTAGAGACTCCCTTTAGGTACCTTAGAGCCTGCATGCCTTAATGGCAGGTTATTTTCATCCGACGCAAGGTTCACATCATCGGCCTTTGATCGGATGATTCTGTGGGTGTTCGCCGCCAGATCACTGTTCACATTCCTTGGATTGTACCCTTTTGTACCTTGAGAGCCATTGTCATTATTGGTGGTTTCTCTCGTGTCTGTTAACAGCTCGCATTATTGGTTGGTAATCAGATGATGTTACTGCATGTTCGAATTCAACTCGACTATTCGCATGCTCAAATTTGTACTTTGTTTGGGTCGAGATGGAGTGCAAGACCCTAGGTTTTGTCTGATGAAATCCAGGCTACGGGTTCTTTGTGGATTACTATCACTTATTACATGAATCTTCTAATTGGATGGTTGCAACCATACCTGAGTCTATTTGTTGATCCTTATTGCTAGATGGTTTCATCCATACCTCGGATCTCACTTTTTATGTACTCTATTATGGATGGTTGTGCCCATGCCACATATCATGTATCATAGATATCAGTTGTATTTGTACTCGCAGGTTTTCTGACAACAGTGTTTGGGTCGAATGCATTCTCATAAAGCATTTAACCCCTCCCTCTCTCTCGGACCTCATGCTTTAGGGGGCATCTATTACACAACATTTTTTCATCGTCCTTGCAATCCCTCGCCCCACATATTGGAGGGTAATTCCCATGACTTGTGAGTAGTGTCATACTTTTCAAACACCTTCTTTGAATCCTTTTGCATAAAGACATCATTTCTCCTATTGGACATTTCCTCAAAAAATCACACAAAACCAATGTTTTTGCCTTGGCATGGGTAGCCAATTCACGCCTCGCGCTGATGTGGAATATTTGCACTAGAGACCGCACCACCTAGCACTGTGTCTCGGTGCAATGCCCGCTCTTAGGAATTTTTTTTTAAAATTAGAGTCGAAAGTTTCCTTCTAACCACCTCAGGGATGAGTCACTAGAAGTGGTTAAGTTGATCAGCCATGGGTCTCCCTCTTTAGGCAGTGGTTTCCACCTCCCATGGAACACTCCTTGAAGATAGGCCTCCCTTCCATAATTATAGGGATCCTAACCTCTCCCTCTCCCTCTATAAAAGTAGGCCTTCTCCCTTTATGAAAGCTAGTTGAACTTGGAGAAGAATACTATAGCTGAGTAATTGATATTGAGAAGGTAGAACTAGGGAGAACTCTGTAGAGAGAGTCCCGTCTGAATTCCTAACAAGCCTTTGTGAGAGGCGCTCCACTTTAACCTTGTTGGAGGAGACCATGATGTCGAAGCTTAGTTGTACTCTTCCTTTCATTTATTAATATACTCAACTATGGTGTTGGTTCCATCATTGTGTTATGTCATTTATTTAATGAAATTGATTTAGTCCTCTTCGACTGACTAATAATTACAAATGTGAATTAGTATGTTGTATATTGTCATTGTTTCTTGTTTGTGTGCAGGTGTCTGAGCGTGAAAGCGAGAAGATCATGATCTATAAAACCAGGTGTAAGAGGCAACCACTCTCTTCGATGACAACAATAGCATAGGACCTCTGGTAATTCATCTATCGAATCTCCATCCATTCGTTAACTAGGAATCAATATTATAGATTTTTTTGTTTGTTGCTAGACCCACCCTAGGGCTACTGGGATCACCTCTATCTGCAGAGGGGATTTACCTCACCAACAACTACAACCTAACCCTAACCTTGATCAAACCCTTAACCTTACCTTTAACATTGACCTTAACCTTAACTTTAACTATAACCTAACCCTAACCTTGATCAAACTGTTAACATTAACCTTAACTTAACCTTAACCTTAACCTTAACCTAACCTTAACCTTGACATTAGCTATAACCTAACCCTATCCTTGACCAAACCCTTAACCTTAACCTTAACCTGACTAACCTTAGCTTGAATAAACCATTAAGGTTAGGTAAAGTTAATGTTAAGGTTAAGGTCAATGTGAAGGTTAAGGTTAAGTTAGGATAAGTTAAGGCTATAGTTAGGTTAAGGTTAAGGTTAAGGGGGTAAGCCTTAAACTTAACCTGACTAAACCTATAACTTTAATCTCAACCTTAACAATAACCTAATGTTAACCTTAACTAAACCCTTAACCTTAACCTTCCCCTAACCTTAACCTTAACCTTACCCTTAACCTAACCCTAACCCTAACCTTGACCTGAACCTTAACCTAACCTTAACCTTAACCTTACCATTAACCTTACCTTAACCTTTACCTTAAACTAACCTTAACCTTAAATTTACCCTTAACCTAACCCTAACCTTAAGGTCAAGGTTAAGGTTACTTTAAGGGCAAATTTCAAGTTATGGTTAGGGTAAGGTTAGGTTAAGGTTAAGGTTATGGTTAAGGTTAAGGTTAAGGTCAAGGTTAAGGTAAGGTTAAGGTTATGGTTAGGTCAAGGTTAAGGTTTTAGTCAGTTTAAGCTTAAGGTTAAGGGTTTGGTCAAGGTTAGGGTTAGGTTAAGGTTAAGGGTGAAGGTTACAGGTAAGGTTAAGGTTAAGGTAAAATTTAAGGTTAAGGTTATGGTTAAGGTTAAGGTTACGATTAGGTTAAGGGTAAAGTTAAGGTTATGGTTAAAGTTAAGGTTAGGTTAAGGTTAAGGTTAGGTTATACTTAAGGTCAAGGTTAGGTTAAGGTTAAGGTTAGGTAAAGGTTAATTGTAAGGTTAAGGTTAAGGTTAAGGTCAAGGTCAAGGTTAACCTTAACCTTAACCCTAAACTTAACCTTAAATTTACCCTTAGGTTATGGGTTTAGTCAGTTTAGGGTTAAGGTTAAGGGTTTGGTCAAGGGCAAGGTTAAGGGTAAGGTCAAGGTTAAGGGTAAAGTTAAATTTAAGGTTAAGGTTACAGGTTTAGTAAGGTTTAGGTTAAGGTTAAGATGAAGATTAAGGGTAAGTTCAAGGTTAAGGGTAAAGTTAAGGTTAAGGGTAAGGTTAAGGTTAAGTTTACAGGTTTAGTCAGGTTAAGGTTAGGGTAAAGTAAAAGTTAAGGTTAAGGTTAGGTTAAGGTTAAGGTTAAGGTTAAGGGTTTGGTCAAGGTTAGGGTTAGGTTAAGGGGGTAAGGTTAAGATTAAGGTTAATATTAAGCTTAAGGGTTTGGTCAAGGTTAGGGTTAGGTTATAGTTAAGGTTAAGGTTAGGGTTAGGTTATAGTTATGGTCAAGGTTAAGGTTAGTTTAAGGTTAAGATTAGGTAAAGGGTAAAGTTAAGGTTATGGTTAGGGTAAGGTTAGGTTAAGGGTAAAGATAAGGTTATGGTTAAGGTTAAAGGTCAAGGTTAAGTTTAAGTTAGGTTAAGATAAGGTTAAGTTTAGGGTTAGGTTAAGGTTAAGGTTAGATTAAATTAAGGTTAAAGTTAAGGTTAAGGGTAAATTTAGGGTTAAGGTTAGGGGAAGGTTAAGGTTAAGGTTAAGGTTAAGATTAAGGTTAGGTTAAGGTGAAGGTTAAGGGTAAGGTTAAGGTTAAGGTGAAGGTAAAGGTTAAGGTTAAGTTAGGTTAAGGTTAAGGTTAATGTTATGGTTATGTGAAGGTTAAGGTTAAGGTTAAGGTTAAGTTAAGTTTAAGGGTAAGGGTTTGGTCAAGGTTCGGGTTAGGTTATATTTAAGGTTAGGTTAAGGTTAAGTTTAGTTTAAGGTTAAGGTTAAGGGTAAAGATAAGGTTATGGTTAAGGCTATATTTAGGGTTAGGTTATAGTTAAGGTTAAGATTAAGGCTAAGTTTAGGTTAAAGGTAAAGTTAAGGTTAAGGTTAAGATTAAGGTTAAGGTTAAGGTTAAGGTTAAGGTTAGGTTAAGGGTAAATTCAAGGTTAACGTTATGGTTATGGGAAGGTTAAAGTTAAGGTTAAGAGGTTAAGGTTATGTTAAGGTAAACTTAGGGTTAAAGTTAAGTTAAGGTTAAGGTTAAGGTTATGGTTATGCGAACGTTAAGGCTAAGGTCTAGGTTATAGTTAAGTTCAAGGTTAAGGTTAAGGTTATGGTTAAGGTTAAGGTTAAGGTTAGGTAAAGGTTAATGTTAAGGGTAGGTTATAGTGAAGGTTAAGGTTAAGACCTCTAACCTTAAACCTTAACCTTAACCTATCATTAAACTTAACCTTATCTTAACATTAACCTTAACCTAACTATAACTTTACCTTAACCTAACTTAACCTTAACCTTAAACTTAACCTTAACCTTAGCTTAAGGTTAAGGTTAATTGTAGGTTAAGGTTAGGGTAAAGGTTCAAGTTAAGGTTAAGGTTAAGGGTTTGGTCAAGGTTAGGGTTAGGTTATAGTTAAGGTTAGGTTAAGGTTAAGGGTAAAGATAAGGTTATGGTTAAGGTTAAGGTTAGGGTTAGGTTATATTTAAGGTTAAGGTTAAGGTTAAGGTTACGTTAAGGTTAAGGTTTGGTCAGGTTAAGGTGAAGGTTAAGGTGAAAGATAAGGGTAAGGTTAAGGTTAAGGTTAAGGTTAAGGTTAATTCTAAGGTTAAGGGTCTGGTAAGGTTAAGGTTATGGGTTAGGTTATAGTTAAGGTTAAGGGTAAGGTTAGGGTAAAGGTTAGGGTAAGGTTAAGATAAGGTTAAGGGTAATGTTAAGGTTAACCAAACCTTATCTTAACCTTAACCTTAACCTTAACCTTAACCTAACCTTAACCTGACTAAACCTGTAACTTGAACCTTAACCTAACCTTAACCTTGACTTTACCCTTAACCTAGCCTTAACCTTAACCTTAAACTTAACTTCACCCTTAACTTAACCTTAATCTTAACCTTAACCTTACCCTTAACCTTAACCTGAACCTTTACCGTACCCTTACCCTAACCTTAACCTTAACCGTAACCTTAACCTTAACCTAACCTTAACCTTCACCTTCACCTTAACCTTAACCATAACCTTAACCTTAAGGTTATGAGTTTATGGGTTAATGTTAAGGGTTTGGTCAAGGTTAGGGTTAGGCTAAGGTTAAGGTTATGAGTTTAGTCTAGTTAAGGTGAAGATTATGGTTAAGGTTAAAGTCAAGGTGAAGGGTGTTAACATTGAAAAATCGTACAGCAAAAAACTATATCAAGTAATGTCGAGCCCAAGGATTTACAAGACAGAGATACATTATGGAATAAAAAATATTAAGAATCTCTAAGGTTTGGAGTAATTCAAGATTGAACTAGTCATAAATGCCCGAATGTGCACTTTTTCCTTCAATAAGTGCACCTTCTGTGTGCACTGGAGCCTGATAAGCGCGCATTCTTGGAAATGGAAAAAAGTCCCTTTCTGGGACCAAAAGCAGGCAAATGGCAGTTTCTCCTTATGTGAAAGCCGCCTAAGGACAGCACCAGCACCTCCTTAGGCCTTGTGTGAGCACACAAAAGCATATTTCAGCCCACAATGCAATATTGCCCCTCCCTTAGGTCACTATCCACCATGTACCAAGGGAGGGAAGGAATTTTGAAAGCTAAACTATATAAAACCTCAAAGAGATGAAAAATTTGTGAGCACAAGGTTATGCTAGCGAAAGTTGCCCAAGCAACACCAGCTGTTTGTGTGAAACAAGGAGTAGGAGCTGAAGAAGAGGACTCAGTTGTTGGACACCCAACAATTTCAGTCCATTGCAGCATAGAGAGAGAGTTGAACTATGTCAGAAGGTAGAACTTGAAGGAAAAAAATCCTTGCGTCGGGTCCTAGAGCCTTTGCCTAGGCCCTTCGACAAGTGGGTAATATTTGTATTGAGTCCAAGAATTCAATGAGAAGAAGGCCATCGAGCCATTGTTTACCTTGTTATTGTTTAGAACTCTCTATTTAGCTTCTTTTTATGTTTTTAGTTTTACTTTTCTAACAGAGCATACTTAAGTGTATTACTTCATTTTAAGTCTTATACTTCTGAGCTCCCCCCAGATACTTCTTGTTACTTATGGTTTAGAGAAAATACCACATTCTCTAGATGCGTGTGATTTTGTACAACCATGTGTCGAATCCACCACAATAGGATTGGCGACTCCACTGATGTGTTTCAAGTTTATCTGGTTGTGCCATATTTTGTAGGAGACCCTTAGTCTATGCTGGAGTGGAGCTGACAGTCCTCTGACCCACCTTCTAGTCCCTAGACTCACTGGAGTGATAGACTGAAGAAGGCATCTCCTAGTTTTTTTTACTTTCAGGAATTTTTCGCACTATTTTTACACACAAACGCGCAGTGCACACATTCAGGAGTGACCTGCGTGCAAGAAGGCGCACCTATCAGAAGGTTTTGCGCGCAATTTGCAGAGAGATTTTTTCTCCCTATTTGCTACATTTTTCTGCTTCTAAGTGTGTTGGGCAGCCCCTAATTTATCTACCAACACCTTTGTTGATACCCCATAGCTTCTGAAAAATGATTTTTTGCTACTTTTTGTAGGCAATTATTTATTTTTCATTTAAGTTGGTTTTTGCAAAAAGTGTTCACATAGTTTAAGTAGGGGGCGAATTAACCATTGCTTTCCGAACAATTTATGTTTCTTGAAAATTCTGGTATGCACACTTAGTTTAAATAGTCCAAGTAAATGGCTCATGACCACACATGCATAAGCTAGCGTAGAAATTGTTTAGTTTAAATGTCAATTTTTTCATTTAGGAAATTGCGGGACTAGGATTTAATTACAAGTTAGAGTAAGTAATATTTGTTGTCTTTGCGCCATTGGGTGACCCTAGACAATTATATGAAAAATATATATTTGTGATTTTCCATCTCCCTTTAGTCACTCATATAGACTAATTAGGAGGTTTTGGAAGTGACCCATTATCTGTAAATGCTTTTTATTTGAGCAAGGAACAACATCACATAGTCTAACTAGGGGAAATTTGCAACAGATCACCGATATCCATATGTTCAAATTATGATATTGTTCACCATACAATCACAAAAATTCACCCACTAAGAAAAGAAAGCCACCTAAAAATAACTTAAACCAACTCACTAAACTCTCCCCATAGGGGCCACAAGAGAAATTTTAGTTTAAGTTAGGATCAAGGGGGTAGGCATCCAATAATCCGTCTTGATCATGCTTCACATTTGAAACATATAAGTTGTGTTTTTAGGGAGCTTAAAATCCACATATCAACCCAGGGAAAAGAAAACTCGAGGGCGGCAGAGACTCGATTCAGAGGGGGTTAGGCTTAGGCGCAGTGCGTGCGGTATCGGTTGGGGCTACCTAACCCGTCTGATACTCGGTACTATTAGATGACTACCAAGAAGCCCAAGACTTGAACACTTACATGGGACGGTGGTTCTTGGTGGCCAAAACTAGGGCATCATTTACCCTATAGGTGACAGTGCAAGAAAGCGCCAAACCCTCTACCCTTACCTTGGTTGATTCTCTTCGGTTGACTGGGGGCGTCGCTAGTTATTTCAAGATGTTGTGCCAACACTCGCAAGAAATCCCCTCAAGGCCCAGTTACTTTTGAGAGTGTGAGGACGTTATTAGGTCTTCTAGGATTTTTGAGTATCACACGTGTTAGCTCCCCGTAATTCCAGTAGATTGGTGAGACTGAAGCTGTGAGGAGAATAATTGAACCACTTTGGGATTCTAGGATCTAGCCCTCCTGAATCAAGAGAGGGATCTCTCTATAAGTGCAAAGATTGATTTATCTTTAAGGATTTTAAATGTGATATTAGGCTAGCTATGAAGAATGAGGTTTTGTTTGTTTTGGTTGGGAAAATATATCATGAAGGTGAAGGAAGTATAAATGAAGGGTGGAGGTGAATCAAAGTGAAAATTGATTCAACTAAGAAAATAGGCAAGAAATAACTTCAATCCATTGGGCTATGGAGTCATAGTAGGATTTAATTGAAACAACAAGGTTCAAGAGTGGTCCATGGGGCAAGTCATATATGTCTAAGGATCTCTTTAAATTTGATTTTATGGAATGAAATGAAACAATAAGAAGGGGAATTTAAACAAATGAAGAACAAAGAGCAGCTTAAGATCAAGTAAGTACTTTGAAACTATCCTGCTTTTGGCATGCACTTAAGAAAGACATAAAAGTAATATAAGATCAAGTAAGTACTTTGAAACTAGCCTTCTTTTGATGCACTTTCAATAGAAAACATTTAAAACACAAAAAGAATAGCTTAAGATCAAGTAAGGAATTTGAACCTGTCCTCCTTTTAGCATATTCTAAGGGAAAATTTTCAAAGCAACTGTTGGAGAAGAAATTAGAGGACAGGGCTCACCATAGACTTCCCCAGCTATTCTTTACTTAGTAAACTTTCAAGACAAACAATTTAAGATAACAAAGAATAGTCTAAGATTAGGTAAGAACTTTGAACCTAGCCTGCTTTCAACATACTCTTAGGGAAACTTTCAGACAACCTTTGGAGATAAAACTAGAGGACAAGGCTCACCAGAAAGAGAAGGGAATGCCAACATCTTGACTTCTTGGACTGTATTAAATCATTCCTAAATACACAATTTTGGAAGAAAACATATAGATAAAGCTTATCAGTAAGAGCAGGGTACCTTTGATAGTAAATCCTAACTCTATAATTGATTTTCTTTATTAGAGAAGATGGAAAAAATGGAAATAGAAATAAAATAAAAATTTACATTATCAGTGACCAAAATTATCTCATCTTCTACAGAAGTATTTATAGAAGAAATGAGGAGGTGGGATGGGACAAAATATCTTCTAGGTTCAATTAATACAGTTTAATGTTTCTCGACCTTTGATGGGATCAATGGAGAAACTTTCTGATATTTGCTCTATATTAATTGGTTCACATTAAGTATTAAGATTGCTGGGAAGATTTTGTTGACTTTAACACTCATTCTCATCTTTGTAATAACTCTGCTGACAGTTTAAATTAGTTTCTTTGATTCGAAATAATTTTTCAGTTGTCTTGAGGCGAATATCTTTTGTTCTGGCAAATAAATAGGCCTCCTTTGAATGCTTTGAGGTTGCAGGTGGCTTTTGGTAGCTGGAGAGGATTCAATTACCCTCTAATGTGACAGTGGAGGCTTCTCCGACTAACAGATATTTATTTATTTTCTTTAAACATTGTTTATTTGCTTTAATTATGTGTGTTAGGCTTAATTAGGCCTAGTTTCTGTCTTTTGTTCTTCAAACTGTCTTTAATTGAGCAGATTAGGCTTTAGATAGTCGATTTCAGGCCATAATCTCGCAAAACTGTGTAAACGATCTTTAATTCTTCATCTCTGTTGTGGCTAGATCCTTTAACACTGATACTCTCTATTTGATTAAGCTTGGTTGTGTCTTGTTGATGTGCAGGCGTTACCGAGTTTTTATAATGGCGTTAGTGCTCATGAAGCACTGTTAAAACATAATGGGGAAACCCTGCAGAATGATCTCTTTGATGAATAATGGCCTGAGGGATCATCATCCCTGGCCTTCAACTTTGTTTTAAAACTTTTGAAAAAACCATTAAAACCTGCACAACAAAGAAAAATTAGAAACAATCCTGCAGGAAGGGGTCAGACTACTTCAAAGGTTTGGTTAGATCATGTTCGTTGGATGAAAGCATCCAACGGTGGAGATTGCTCGCGAGGGTTAGATAGGGAGGTGGTGGATGAATGATGCTAGAGATTAAGTCTAGGCCGTTGATCTGTTTTGATCAATGGTCGAGATCAACCGAAGATCTTTATAAGGCAAAGGGGCAACTTTATAATGAAATGGGGGAAATTACAAAGAAAATGGGCAAAAACCTTAGGCGGAGGGAAAAAACGTTAAAACGAAATTTGGGGTTTCTTGAAGGATTCTAGGCCGCTGGATTGGATCGGCCATAGAAATCAACATCAGAGATTTATTTTGAAATCCCTTGGAGGATTGGCGAAGGGCGATGAACTGAGGGAAAAATCAAACTTGAGCCGTTAGATCTCAGAGATCAACGACAGAGATCTATTTTGGGAAAATTAAATGGGAATGGGAATGGTGGTTTTGGCTGAAGAAATCGCTGGTTTTGTGCGACGAAAAGGGAGAAAGGTTGTTTTACCTTTTTGAACACAATATGTGTTACTGGCCGACACGTGGCCTTTTAAAACTGCCCTCATCGCTTAATTTTGAAACGTTATCTTTCGGGCTTAAAATTACGCGAAACTGCGTGTTGGCCGTCAGATCTAGGGCTTTAGATTGGACGTTCGGGAGGAGAGCGCGATGGAGGATAGATGCATGGGCTATAATATGTGGGGCAGGGTCAAGGTGGTTTTAACCTGGACCATCAGATCAGGGAATGAACAGCTAGGATTTGATCTGGAGAAAGGTAGGACCCAAAGGAGTTGGGCCTATCGGGTTTATTCTAGACCGTTGGATGAAAGGAATGAATGGTCCAGATTAAATCTCAGGGTTAAATGAATAAAATATGAGGCGAGGGTCGGGCAGAGTTTGGTTTAGTGCAGGCCGTTGATTTGTAAATATCAACAACGGAGATTCGCCGAAGAGATTACACAGCGGGTTTTGAGAAATAACAAAGGGACATGAGGATTTATCTGGACCATCGGATTTAGAAGAATGGACAACCCAGATCCAATTGGGGGTCACCAATCGACAGGGGAGAGAGGAAAGGCACCAATTATTTTTTGTGATGTGATTGAATGAGGGTCGTTGATCTGAGGATCAGATCGATGGTGGAGATTTACTTATGAATGTCGAAGGCAGAAGGATGGGCTTATGAATAGAGTGATGAGGGCTGTCAGATTTGGGCCTGGCAGGGAAAATCAATGGCTAAGAAGACATCGGAAGGTGGCCAATTGGAGGGGGAAATAACTATTAAAATATGCCCAATGAAAAACTCTGATGCGATTAGTGCTCGGGACTTAATCGCTTGGTCCTGGGCGCGGGTTATATGGTGGGGAAGTGGTTTGGGGGGTTTAACCAAAAGGGGCTCATCGGAATTAGAACAAAGGAGGGGTCCTTTCAAATGCGCCCGATGAAAATTTGTGATGCAAGATTTCATCAATCGTTGATTAGTTTTTAAATCAATGGTTGGCTTTCGTTTAAAACAATGAACTGTCGGACTTAATGAAAAAGTCGGGTTTTACAAAATATAAAGGAAAATAAAGGTTTTTGAGGGTTTAGAAGAGGGGTTTATGATCTTTTAAGCACCCGGTTGCGGGACTTAAGGTCCTATGAAGCAGAGGTTTATGAAAGTTAAGCCCTCGTGGACTAAAACTTTATATAATAAAAACACTGTCTTTTGGATTTTAAAACAGAGTTTTTAAGAGAAAATGGGGGTTTCGGTAGAGGAAAGGAGGATTTTTAAACCTAATGGAAGGAGACAAAATGAATTAAAAAGGGTCTTGAAGTTATTTTGAAGGTTAAAATGATGAAAATGGAGGAATTTTTATGAGGAAAAAGGGGATAAAATGGGGGTGAAGTATGAGTGGAAGAAGGGGTAAAAATGACAGGAAAAATGGGTCTTTGCAACAGTGTTTTCTCCTTACAAATAGCAGACTTTTCAGGGTAGATGAGGGAAACGACAGTGAGGATTACTGAAGGATAAGTTGTCTTCTTAAGACTTCAAGAACTAACAATTTGGCATAAAACTTGTTCCTTGAAGGCTTAAAAAATGATTT
Source organism: Pinus albicaulis (assembly GCA_034641835.2). Taxonomy (NCBI): domain Eukaryota; kingdom Viridiplantae; phylum Streptophyta; class Pinopsida; order Pinales; family Pinaceae; genus Pinus; species Pinus albicaulis. The sequence goes on from JAXQQM020086561.1 coordinate 239,062, forward strand.
AGCCACCATTTGATATAACAAGTTTTATAGGTGGCTAACAACGCACAAAAAAACAAAACCATTTTTTTCTTGATTGATCACATAGATTAAATTAAAGGAAAAATAATTTCTTTTTCGCTTTTTTTTTATGTATGTGGCCATAAATTTGACGTGATCATAGACTCAATCCCCTCAAAATTTTTTTCCAAAACCTAACTTGGACGACCCTCAAACGGTTCCAACGGAACCTCGTCGGTCCAGGCGTCTTTTGGACCTCCCTCCATTAACAAGAGGGGTTCCAAGTCTTTCACCATTTAGGCATCAAAGACGGAACATTGCCACAGTGGTTGGTTCCTCCTTTCTTGGAGAAACCTTAGTTGGGAACCCTAGTCGGTCTCCCAACACCACACCGCACATCACTCCCCCCTTGTCCCCTAGGGGGCAAAACAGTGCATCCCATATGAGAAGCCAGCTGAATTCACAATTGGGTACGTCACAGACTAACCCTCACTCTAACCAAAAATTCGTGTCTTCACACGTTGCCATGGCGTCAACCTCTTAGTCACCATTCTTAGCGGCGTTAAATCTACCAGATTTAACCAAGCTCACCAATGACCCCATCACACACGACCCCAATTGGCCTCCCATGCCCACAAAGCTTCCTTCAGACATACCAAAGTTTGAAGGCAAGCAAGCAGAAGTCCTAGGGAATCATATAATGACCTTTCACATGTGGTGCTCATCGAATAGCATCATTGATGATACTATTCGATTGAGGTTGTTTCAACGCACTCTCATGAGAGTGGCTGCGAAATGGTACGTCAAGCAACCGCCTGCTTCACACAAAACCTTTAGCACCCTCGCTACTACGTTCCTCACTTACTTTCAGTTACCCATTCACCATGATTTAGGAATGGAATTACCAACTTATTTCAGAAAATCTCACTCTACCCACATTTCTGAACATCTCTACGAGTGGAGACGGCGTCGTAGCTTATGCAAAGCTCAACTCAATGACCAAGTCCTTTTAGATTTATTCTTGAAAACTCTGACGGTGGAGATTTGAAAGGATGTGGTGCAACGTAACCCACATCCAAAGAGGATGCAATCAGTAAATTTAAACATCTTGAACTGATCTATACGTAATCAGGGTACATATACAATATCCTACCTAATGCCTCGCACCTGCAATCTTATCAAGAATTTCTAGGCGCGTCAAACTCTGCAGAAGGACTTATTGGGTCGATGACCAAAGGGTACCTAGGCAGCAGCACTCAGAATCCTGGTTATACACATGGGTCTACCCAGGACATGTCTCAACCCAGATTTCAAAGTCATCATATGCAGCAGTAAAATTTGTAGGGCGCCAGTGTATCACCAAGGAGGACCTTACTCTCCTGCCGGGGGGACCCAATACGCAAGAAGAAAAACTGACAGAAGAACTCCTCCCAAACGGCCAGGTGCAAATATGGGACAGCAGTATGCTCAGTCCCAAGTACATAACCCTCCAACACAGAACAATGCACATGTGAAATTTGTGCAGTTGTCCCAAGATCAACCACACCAGTATGATCAGGATAATTACCCTCCCAATGTGGTCAAAATAAAGGTAAAAAACAAACCGAAAGGGAACCCTGGAAAGGTTGGTAGCAGTCAATAGTGCCCACCACGACCCTGGCCTAGAGATAACTTCAACCAGAATCAGAAACTATACGAACAAACCATTCGTATTCGATATGTGGTGAGTACGGGCACTATACTCACCATTGTCCCGAACTCCCTGAGCTTAAAAAGCTTCAGAGTAATAGAGGACAAGGAGGATCTTCCCAGACAACTATAGTCATGCAAGAAGCCTTCCCCCATCAAGGAAAATTTAGCACTTAGCAGCAAAACCCCAACAATTTCGAGAAAAACAGCCTTGAAATTTACATGGCCAGCGAAGAAATGTTTTTTCAAACATGAAATCACAGCTACGACACCCCAATAGACACCGGTTCGTTAGGGGTTAGTACGTCTGCACCGAATGCACCTTTGACTGTTCCAAAGATTCCTTTGGAACAATTGCCAAAAATGGTTAAAGGGCCTAATAGGCGAGCAAGTAACTACTCCAAAGCAACCCACAATTAAAACATCATAGATAATTTAGCCCAGTCACCCGCTGCTATGTCCACTTTGGAGGTACTGCAGTTGTGCCGAAAGTAGCGAAAATCCCTACTTTCCGCCTCAGGCGTCATCGACCCCGATGACACGCGCATGATGGCTTTTGATTTAGACAAAACCACCCGTAGGCTTCCCTCCATGGTTGTCTTCCAGAAACCAGTATCGGTATAGAATATCACTATTCACCGATGTGCCATTGACGAAGGTGCATCTACATGCATCATGTCAAAGAATGTATGGCAGAAGTTAGGAGCCCCAAAACTCAAGCCTTTCGTCATCACTCTCAGGGCATATGGCGGTCAGCCCTCGACCCCCGTTGGTCTCTTCCAAAATGTACCGGTGTGCTTAGATGGCAAAACAATCCACATAGACATCGAATTATTGGATGCTCAATTGGATTACAATATACTCCTTGGGTGGAGTTACATGTACGCCATGTTTGCATAGCATCCTTCGTTTTCTGCATCATGATGTTCCCCCACGAGGATCAAATAATTACAGTAGACCAACTGACGCACACTGAAAAGCATCCTTTGACCAACACAGATATGGTTCTACCTTATGTAGACATAGCCATTGATGGTATTTCATGGTATCAAGAATATGGCCCTAGCCAATTCAAACCGTCGTCCGTCCTAGGATCCTTCCTAGGAGATCCTCCCATTATCCCTGAGGTATCACCCGATACCACAGCGGCCCCAGTATGCATGATGTCCATGTCAAGCACTGAGGTTAGTCAGGACATAGACTCAAGCAGTAACGACACCGAGGCATCAGCTATTGCAGCCTCCTTAGTCTATGCCGCCTCCCAAAATCCTTTCCTATACCCACCTCCTGGCTTCACCTCCCAGCAGGTCTTGGCAACACTGGTACTACCCAACATATCATTGGCATTCCCAGTGTGGTACCTCGTTCCCCTCTGAGGAATTCCAGCTACCAATGTTACTATGTTTGGATTAAAACCTCTCGGTCCCGAAGATCCCCAACCAACCCAAGCAGCAGTCGAAACCGCCCTTACAAGGGAAATCCCCGCTGTGAAACTGGCGACCACAATAAATAAAATTACCAAGAAAGGAAAGAAAGTGGTGACTCCTACCATGTAGAGGGAGTCATCAGCCTATGCTATATGTGATGTTATAGGACACCCTACTCACATATGCCCGGAGTTGAATGAATTAAAACCACTCCTCGGCTACGAGCCAAGCACCTCAAAATGGCATTCCCATAAAAAGGAACTTGCCACCAAAAGTACAGGCAAATCACTACCTACCAATCATGCATGCACCCTCTATGACACCTATGGACACTATACCCACCACTGTCTAGAAATACCATGGTATTGGGATGCCTTACATGCAATCAAGTGATCCTATCAAGAGGATCCTTCCATCGAGGCTACTAATGACGAGCCACGCACCATCTTGTACTTACAAGAGGAGCACCGATACGTAGAGTGCCCCCTAGTAATGCCCATTATACGTTTAACACTATGTGATGAACGTGGCCACTACCTCGAAGAGTGTGCCACATTTGAACTCATCCATAGTTGGTATCCAATTGAGAGGGTATACTACGTAGGGCTACGGGAAACACAATTCACATTCCTATTATGCATTGACAATCACTTATTGGAGGATTTTCACTACATACCTCGCTTCCAACTAGCCCTTGGTAGCCTCCTCTCAGCCATATTTTTTCTTTCCCAAGAAGACGAAATGGATGCCGAATCCATCGGCAGCTCCATGACCCAAGCAGAGGAGATGAGCGAGTCAATCATGTTCTTGCCAGCTGAAGAATGACCTAGAAAGCAACCCATAGTTACCATCACAAACACGTCATGAAAGCCACCCACATGCACATTATGCAAGCAGATGGACCATATAGTAGTCCACTGTCCCAACTTAGCAGCATATTGATGATGGTACCCCGCCTGGCCTCAGACCACGCATGATGGGAGACCCATATCACGAAATTTTTTCCTGATATGTCAGGGTAATCACTACGACCGACATTGTGTAGAAATTTGCTGAATAATGATTAATTATCCACCGAGACTATCCTGGTCACATACTATTTGAACTTCATACACAACACATAATCTCTTCCACTCAACCAACTCAGATCATCACATATGCGGAAATAAAATCAAGCGATAACACATCAAATCATAATACACATTAACACAGTATGTATGGGGAAAGCTTATAGCTGAAAACCCTGCAGCTATTGTGTATATTATAATGGAGAAAACATGTAACAACTCAGTACAATACTCCTCACAAGTACTCAGTACTATCTCATGAAGTTACACACAAACTAGCTTGGTTTTGAACAGGTTACTGGTTCAAAACTCACCACTAATTGCCTTGCCTCTATTGCATGTTTCAATGCTATGGGATGGCCTCTTTATATAGATAAACCACCAGCCTGAACTGCGCAATTCTCATGGGCTTACTCCACCTATCTGTGTGTTGCAAATAGCAACAGTATAGTCACAACTGATAGCTAACTCCACCCTTTCATCTACCTCTTTCACTGGTCTCCACTGAACTGATCATACACTATAGTGAACTGATGTGTTCTTGAGTTGAATAATGAGTTACTAATTAATGAATTAAATAATATTTAATTCACTCCACTCATAACTAATTGATTAGCCAGTTAAACTAATCTCAACTAGTTCAACTAAAATAACCAGAACACAACTCCACTATCTGTCTCATTAACTCCACCAAACTTCTGCCACTGAAGTCCAACTGAAGTCAACCATGCATGATGCCATCAAACCCTTGGGAATAGCGTAATTCCTCTGTCAGATGCATGAGCCACTTCTGTAGCTCGAACTGAAGTGCTCCAAGAGAGTAAACCGCTGTTTAGAGTCCAAATATTATTAAGGGTAAATAATATTTGACTTCCCTATTTTTAGGAGAGGCAGTCTAAAAATAGACTTCGACCTCTTCGACCTAAAAAATAGAGTCTCATCTATTTTTACCAACATGACCAATGCTCCAAGAATCTCAAACTGGAATCCCCGAACCATGCTCCATATGTCTAAAAATAGACATAGTCTAAAAATAGATTTTTGCGCCAGAATTTGCCTGCGGGGCCACTTAGTGAAGGCGACTTCATTTCACTAAGCTCCATCATCTTGCTGCATTTTCAACACTCCCTCTCAGCAAGATATGGATTATCTGCAACCCCTATCCTGCCTCTGTGGAATTCGAACTTGCTCCCGGTGAGCGCCTTCGTCAGGATGTCGGCATCCTGATCCTCCGTGGGAACATATGAAAGCATCATGATTCTCCGCTGAACACAATCTCTGATATGATGGTACCTGATGTCGATGTGTTTGGACCTATCATGAAATACCAGATTAGCCGAGAGCTTGATGTAGCTCTGGTTATCACAGTAAATCACTGTAGGCTCCAAATGCAACCTGAACAAACCTGCGAGGATCTTCCTCATCCAAATAGCCTCGCATGCAACCAAGCTAGCTGCCATGTACTCGGCCTCTGCTGAACTGAGTGCCACGGATATCTGCTTCCTGCTGTACCAGGAAACTGCTGTCGACCCAATGCTGAAAACTCCTCCAGATGTGCTCTTCCGGTCCGTTGGACTCCCTGCCCAATCTGCATCAGTGAAGCCAGAAAGCTTCGCTCCATCCTCCTGTCTGTACCATAGATCATATCCCGATGTGCCTCTAATATAGCGCAATACATGCTTGCCTGCCTTCCAAAAGAGCTTGGTAGGCTTAACCATAGCTTGCGAAAGCTGGTTAACTGCATAGCATATATCGGGTCGTGTATTGACCAGATACATAAGCGACCCCACCCACTGTCGATAGACAGTGGCATCCACTACCTCCGCTGAAGTAGCATCCTCCTTCCTCCAACCACCAGGAAGAGGAGTGTCAACAGGCTTGCAGCCTTGCATGTTGAACCTCTCCAGAATCTCCCGGGCATACTTGCCCCGAGAAACAAACAGTCCTCCACTGCGCTGCCAAATCTCCAATCCCAGGAAATAATGAAGGATGCCCAGGTCCTTCATCTCAAACTCTCGTGCAAGATCCTCCTTGCATGAAAGTACCAACTGCTCGTCGCCAGTCAAAATCAGATCATCTACATACAGTACGATGATCAACAGCTTCCCCTCCACCACAATCTGGTACAGGTTTGGATCCGCCTCACTCTTGGAGAATCCAAGCTCGGTGAAGTAGTTGTCTATCCGAGTGTACCAAGCACGAGGTGCTTGCTTCAGCCCGTACAGTGCTCTCTTGAGTCGGTACACATGCGACTCACTGCTGAAGATCTCAAAACCTTCAGGCTGCTCTATGTACACCTCTTCCTCAATAACTCCATTGAGGAACGCAGTCTTCACATCCATCTGATGAATGTGCCACCCCATCTGCGCCGAGAGAGCAAGGATCGTCCGTATGGAAGAGTACCTTGCGACAGGTGCAAAAGTCTCCTCATAGTCAATCCCCTCGATCTGTGAGAAGCCACGGGCGACAAATCTCGCCTTGTACTTCTCCACACTCCCGTCAGCCGCCTGCTTCACCTTGTAGATCCATCGCGAACCTACAACTGATTTCCCAACCGGTCTTGGGACAATCTCCCATGCACTGTTCCCGATGATCGAATCATATTCTTCGATCATGGCATCAACCCATGCGGGTTCCTCCACAGCTTCCTCAAAAGAGGATGGCTCTGTCACAACACATTGACTCATAAGAGCCATGTATCCAGTGTACCGATCCGGTGACTGTCTCTGTCTGCGCTGTGCTGTAGGTGGTCCTACAACCTTCTCCGCATCCCGAGCCAGTCGCTCAGCTTCTGTAGTGCGCATGCGCCCTCTGATGGTTGGCGCTGCCTGGGTGGTTTCTTCCACCTCCTGAACCTCCTCTTGTGGCTGATCCACACCCGGAAGCTCCTCCTTAGGAACTAACAGCTCCTCATCTGCATGCAAGTGTAGCTCCCTCTCAAGCGAACACTGCATGGCTTTCTCCTCCTGAAATTTTATATCCCGTCGCACAACAGTCTTGCGACTGTCTAACAAATACACCCGATAGTTGTGAGGTGTATCAGTGTACCCCACAAATATTCCAACCTCAGCAGTTGGATCCAGCTTCTTTCTCGCATCCTTCGTCACATGCATGTAGACAGGAGAACCAAAAATCCGCAAATGGGAAATATCAGGCCTCTTGCCAGAATAAGCCTCCTCCAGTGTACTCATGCCAAGAACCTTGTGAGGATCATGCAACATCGCCCGTGTAGCACCCACGATCGTTCTGTTCTTCCGCTCAGCCACCCCGTTCTGCTGTGGGTTATGGGGTGCGATGAGCTCTCTCCGAATCCCTTCTGCGCTGCAGAACTCCTTGAATTCAGCCGAGATGAATTCAACACCGTTATCACTCCTTAGAGCAATCACCTTCTTCCCCGACTCCTTCTCGACCAGTGCTTTAAACTCACAGAACTTCGCGAATGTATCGCTCTTCTTCTGCATGAAGAAGATCCAGCACTTTCGAGAGAAATCATCAGCAAAGATCACATAATACCTGTGCTTTGCTGTCGAAGCAACTGAGAAAGGACCACACACGTCTGTGTGAACTCTCTCAAGGATCGTCGTGGCGTGACTATCCTTCTCGTGAAAGGTGGCTTTCACATACTTCCCTAAAGTACACCCCTTGCACTAATCTGACTGCGCAAGAGTGCCCTTAGGAAGCCCAGTAGAAATCTGCTGCAGAATCTTCAAAGCTCCATGGTGAAGGTGGCCCAATATCCTGTGCCATAGTTCGCCCTCATCATCCCGGCTCACCACTTCTCCTGCTTTGCATGCCATAGCTGCGCAGGCATCTACCTACAACTGATAAAGGTTCTTGGTCCGAACCCCTAACTTCCGGGTCTCTCCAGTAGTCTTACTGCGCAGGAAGGCTTTTCCTTCACTGAAGACCACATCATACCCCTTATCCTCCAACATTGCTACTGAAATCAGGTTCTTCTTCAATCCAGGTACATGCATGACATCCTTCAATACAAAGTGCTTACCAGACTCCCTCTGAAAGGATATGGTACCGATACCAGTCGCACTGTATCTACCATCATCGCCCATCTCGATGTGCACACCCAAATCTTTTTCCTCCAGATATGAGAACAAATCCCGATCTCCCGTCATATGAAATGACGCACCGCTGTCCAAGAACCACACTGATCCCAAAACACTTGAAACCAAGCATGCGATCAGTGAAAATTCAAGCTCGAACTGTGAAGCCAAAGCTTCTCCATCTACAGATCTTCCCGCTTGCTTGTTCTTCTTCTTCTTCGGACAATTGGTAGCATAATGTCCGTGATCATGGCAGTGAAAACACTTCACTTTCGCAATATCCTTCTTCTTGCCCTTTGCACTAGAATGAGAGGTTTTCTTACCCTTCCCCTTCTTTGCTTTGGCAACCAAAGCATAGTTTTCTTCATCAGCTCCCTTTGATGAAGATCCATCTCGAGTAGTCCTCCTTATCTCCTCCTGCATGAGATCCGCCCAAAGGCGCTCCCATCCCGGCAGCTTCTCCCGACCATTGACACTATCTTGATATGAGTGCCAAGCCTTCGAAAGACCAAGGAGAGCCAGTCGACCATGTCCTCGTCTTCGACAGTCACCCCCACACTTCCCAGCTCATCTCTGCATTGAGTGAACTTCGTGAGGTATTTGGCGATACTGTCGCCCTTCTCCATCTTGATGTTCCTGAGCTTATCTTTGAGCGCCAGTTTCCTTTGGTCGCTCTTACTCTGGAATAGATCCGTCAAAGCTTTCCACATTAAATATGGAGTAGCCTTTCCATGCAGGCTGGATACAATATGATCCTTGACGCCCTCCAACAGGATCCTTTGACACTTCGCCATCTTCTTTTGCCATGCATCGACTTCAGTAGGATCAGTGGGCTTTTGGACATCCATATCTATGAACTCCTTCAGACCATTATCTTCTAATACTACCTCCATGCGATCCTTCCATGCAACATAATTCGAACTACCTTCAAGAACATATTCGAGTCGCAAACTGTTGAAAGACATTTTCAACATTGGCACCAAGAAAACAAAACTGCTGCAAAATTCGAATTCCACCTCAAAGCTCAACCGCTCTAGATCTGTGAGAACAAATTATTTCTAGCACAGAGATTGACTGCAAGGGGCGTTTACTGGATATATAACCTTTCAAAGAAAGGATGGATCCAGAGGCTACCTGGCCCGCATGCAGACTCTGTCTACCGAAATAAGTTTGTAATCACTGTGATGATCAATCTCTGCTTCAATAGCTCCGATACCATGTAGAAATTTGCTGAATAATGATTAATTATCCATCGAGACTATCCTGATCACATACAATTCGAATTTATATGCAACACATAATCTCTTCCACTCAACCAACTCAGATCATCACACATGCGGAAATAAAATCAAGCGATAACACATCAAATCATCATACACATTAACACAATATGTATGGGGAAAGATTATAGCTGAAAACCCCACATATATTGTGTATATTCTAATGGAGAAATCATGTAACAAACTCAGTACAATACTCCTCACAAGTACTCAGTACTTTCTCATACAGTTACTCACAATCTAGCTCAGTTTTGAACAGGTTACTGGTTCAAAACTCACCGCCAATTGCCTTGCCTCTATTGCATGTTTCAATTCTATGGGATGGCCTCTTTATATAGATAAACCACCAGCCTGAACTACGCAATCGTCATGGACGAAGCCAAAGCTTCTCCATCTGCAGATCTTCCCGCTTTCTTATTCTTCTTCTTCTTTGGAAAATTGGTAGCATAATGTCCGTGATCATGGCAGTGAAAACACTTCACTTTCGCCATATCCTGCTTCTTGCCCTTTGCACCAGAATGAGAGGTTTTCTTACCCTTCCCCTTCTTTGCTTTGGCAACCAAAGCGCAGTTTTCTTCATCAGCTCCCTTTGATGAAGATCCATCTTGAGTAGTCCTCCTTATCTCCTCCTGCATGAGATCCGCCCAAAGGCACTCCCATCCCGGCAGCTTCTCCCGACCATTGACACTATCTTGATATGAGTGCCAAGCCTTCGGAAGACCAAGGAGAGCCAGGTTGACCATGTCCTCGTCTTCGACAGTCACCCCCACACTTCCCAGCTCATCTCTGCATTGAGTGAACTTCGTGAGGTATTTGGCGATACTGTCGCCCTTCTCCATCTTGATGTTCCTGAGCTTATCTTTGAGCGCCAGCTTCCTTTGGTCACTCTTACTCTGGAATAGATCCGTCAAAGCTTTCCACATTAAATATGGAGTAGCCTTTCCATGCAGGCCGGATACAATATGATCCTTGACGCCCTCCAACAGGATCCTTCGACACTTCGCCATCTTCTTTTGCCATGCTTCGACTTCAGCAGGATCAGTGGGCTTTTGGACATCCATATCTACGAACTCCTTCAGACCATTATCTTCTAATACTACCTCCATGCAATCCTTCCATGCAACATAATTCGAACTGCCTTCAAGAGCATATTCGAGTCGCAAACCGTTGAAAGACATTTTCAACACCGGCACCAAGAAAACAAAACTGCTGCAAAATTCGAATTCCACCTCAAAGCTCAACCGCTCTAGATCTATGAGAGCAAATTATTTCTAGCACAGAGATTGACTACAAGGGGCATTTACCAGACCTTTCACTTTTCGAAGAAAGATGAATCCGGAGGCTACCTGGCCCGCATGCAGACTCTGTCTACCGAAATAAGTTTGTAATCACTGTGATGATCAATCTAAAATTCAATAGCTCCGATACCATGTAGAAATTTGCTGAATAATGATTAATTATCCACCGAGATTATCCTGATCACATACAATTTGAATTTATATGCAACACATAATCTCTTCCACTCAGATCATCAAACATGCGGAAATAAAATCAAGCGATAACACATCAAATCATCATACACATTAACACAGTATGTATGGGGAAAGCTTATAGCTGAAAACCCCGCAGCTATCATGTATATTATAATGGAGAAATCAAGTAACAAACTCAGTACAATACTCCTCACAAGTACTCAGTACTTTCTCATAAAGTTACCCACAATCTAGCTCAGTTTTGAATAGGTTACTGGTTCAAAACTCACCGCCAATTGCCTTGCCTCTATTGCGCAATCCAGGCCTGTCTATATAGAGATCCAAGGTTCGAATCTCCTTTGCTTGACAGTGCAATCATCATGGGCAATTCCTCCAAGTGTGGTGCAAATCTCATGCACAACTGATGTCGCCACTGATAGCTAACTCCACCCTTTCATCTACCTCTTTCACTGGTCTCCACTGAACTGATCATGCACTGTAGTGAACTGATGTGTTCTTGAGTTGAATAATGAGTTACTAATTAATGAATTAAATAATATTTAATTCACTCCACTCATAACTAATTGATTAGCTAGTTAAACTAATCTCAACCAGTTCAACTAGAATAAACAGAACAGAACTCCACTAGCTGTCTCATTAACTCCGCCAAACTTCTGCCACTGAAGTCCTAACTGAAGTCAACCATGCATGATGCCATCAAACTCTTTGGAACCACGTGATTCCTCTGTCAGATGCATGAGCCACTTCTGTAGCTCGAACTGAAGTGCTTCAAGAGAGTAAACTGTTGTTTAGAGTCCAAATATTATTAAGGGTAAATAATATTTGACTTCCCTATTTTTAGGAGAGGCAGTCTAAAAATAGACTTCGACCTCTTCGACCTAAAAATAGAGTCTCATCTATTTTTACCAACATGACCAATTCTCCAAGAATCTCAAACTGGAATCCCCGAACCATGCTCCATATGTCTAAAAATAGACATAGTCTAAAAATAGACTTTGTGCCAGAATTTGCCTGCGGGCCCACTTAGTGAAGGCGACTTCATTTCACTAAGCTCCATCATCTTGCTGCATTCTCAACATTCAGATTAAATTGATGAACTCCTTCATTACTCTACCTATGCTAGATCAACTGTCAATATTAAGATGTTTGACATGATTTTGTTCTCTAATCTAAAACATGAAATTGAAAAGATGATCAAATCAAGGTTAGACAGTCTGATTTGTCATGTATTTGCGGCATGAAAGACAAGCTGCACACAAATATTATTTTACATAAAATGGAAAATAGGAAAAGAAGGGCTAAGATGCACAATTTTTTTTTCATCCCCGCTTCCCTCTTTGGTTCTATTTTGGGCGTGTGGAACCAGTATCTTTTCCTAATCTACTCTCTTTGATAAGTCAAGCTTACACAATGTTGACCATCTTTTTCACTCACTAACTTATCAGCAAATAAATTTAAACATGTTCAGCTATGATTAGGCTAGATAACTGAACAAGACTTTTGAGTACTAGTAGCGGCATTTAGACTTGTGCGCTTTCTGAATGACTATTTTTTGGAACATGGGGCCTTTTTTCTATTTTTCAACTGCCCTCTTTTCTATTCTTCTATTGTTTTTGACTTTTCTGTTTATCTATTTTTCAAGCAGTGGTATATACAATGAATGAAAATGTTTTAAGCTCAGAAATCTTGGAAAGGGCGAAACTTAAGCATCTTATCCTCGTAAGGATCTCCTACCATTCTTGGTCCATTTAACTCCTAAAAAGAGAAATTTGGAAAATTCTCTCTTTCCAGCATGACATAAGGATTCATGCAAGAATCTCTGAATGAACCCGTATCTTCCTGCTATACCTCTTTGTACCTCTGATTTCCACTCCTTCCTTTACTGTACATCTTCCTTAAGTAATGCATATACTCTTGGTCATTTTTTAAATAAATAATGACATCATTAAGGTATGTAAATATGCAGAAATTCAAGAATGGAAACATGGCTTTCATGAGCATATTTTTTATATCCAGTGGCTTTGCAATTTTGAGTCTGAAACTGGAATTACTTCCAGCATACTGGAAAATATCTTTGAGCTGTCTACTTTGCAAGGGAATCATTTGACTATAACCTGAAACATCACCTTGCAAAGGCATATGATTAAAAGCACTTTTCATCGGAATATCATGGTCTTGGGTAAGAAGGATAACATTTCTGTTATAGGGATATGCATGAGTGTTTCTAAAATCTAAACAGACCCTATGACCAACTATTTTATCTTTGATCATTACTGATTGGTTCATATTGTTGTACTTTCTTTTGTCGAAGTTATTTCTTGGAGTAATGGTAATGGCATAGTTTTTGTCATTGTTTTCTCTGTATGAAGTAGTATTCTGCATGAGATTGCCAATTCTAGCAGTTCTATGTCTTTGATGGAATGACAGGATTTTAGCCAGTTCAAGTAACTCAGGTATGTTTGGACTGTGGTTACCATGTTTTCTCATAAGGAGTTTATCATGCACCTTTTTTGGATCTTGAGTTGTTATGGCTACAGTCAAGGCTTTACTTGCAGAGGAAGAGTTGTGTGATGGTAAATGTTTGAGGTATGGTAAAAACATCAAGCTTCTCTACTCCTGAGTTCCGAAAACATTTGTGATATGTAAGTCTTCTAATGCCTTAGTTCTGAAAAAATTTCCTGATGTAACTGCTGATGTTTGACTAAGGTTTGAGCAATTCACTTGATAATACATAATGGTTTTCCCTTCTTGCTCTATTTATATTTCAAAAGGAACACACTTACTTTCCTCAAGACATGGCTGGTCATGATTATGGTAGTTTTGAGCGTCTAGTTCGTCATAGAGAACTAGGGGCAACTGATGTGATGGATCTAAGTTTGTTTCAGTTCCTTCTCACTTTTCTTCAATATTCTCATCAGTACTGTGCAGAATAAAAGAGTATAGGTCAGAATGCAAGGAATACATTGGAATGTTATCTGGCCTCTCTTGGCTACTAATCATGTATTTCATGTGTGACTCTTGATAGAGTATTCTTGTTTGGTCAAACACAGGAATAGTGGCATATGACATATCTAGCTGAATATTTCCTTGGAGCTTGGCTCCCCAAGATCTGGATAGAAGCATTCTGTACTTGGGAGGGATGTCTGCTACCACTATGTCCATGATTAGATGTTTTGCAGGTATCTAGGCCAAGCTGAAGCAAAGGTATTTGATCAAACCTAGGCATCTGACTCTACTCAAGTCAAAAGAATACAAGTCTTTGTATGGTCTTGTGATTTCCAGGCCTAATCTTTCCATTACAACTTTTGGCATAAGATGATGCGAGGCACTGGAGTCTAGCATGGCATTGTGAAGGATTTGGTCATGGATATTTAGACTGATGTAAAAGGGAAGAGTGGTTCCTTCCTAGAATTTCCCTTCTATTTTCAGACCAAACAACACTTCAGGAGTGTCATCAGCTAGATTAAGGGTGTTCGCATCATTTCCTAGATTCAGGACTTTTAACACTTGGGATTTATAAGGGCCTTGAGTGATAAGTTCAGTGAGAGGCATGGTAATATTTATCTTGGTGATCTCTCCCTCAAAACTGAAGGGCATTTTTAGTTTAGACAGGTTTGTCTCAGCTTTTTCAGCCATGAACTTCTCTATGTTCTGAGTTTGTTGGCTTTGTTTCGGTATTTTTTTTGCCACAGCCACCTCGGGAAACTTTGTGGAAGTACTAGGAGCATCTGAGTCAGGACTAGTTTGGGTAACCCTATCTTTGTTTTGGTTATTTTTCCTGACCATGATTTTGTTGCTGTTCACTGCTTTCTTAAGGATAGTATCAGGGGTTTTAGCAGTGTCTGAGCTACCTTTATTGGAGTTGTCTTGATTCTTTCTGTTTCTAAGGTCATACTGCCTGTGAGCTTCTATTATGGCATTCTGAAAATCTATAGCAGGATCCTCTGGATCTTCATAGTTAGTTTCTTCCTGATTCGGAGAGAAGAATGATTGTTCTTCTTCTGTGAGATACACCTCACTCTCATTATCAGACCCTATGAGGTTCAAATGACTTTCATCAATGGGTTCTATATCCCTATCATCTTCTTCCACATAATTTTCATTAAATGGTGGCCTAATTTGTTGGTCATTTTCCCTTGGTCTGTTTTGAGGCTTTTCCCTCCTAAAATTTTGGTTCTGGTTTCTGTTTGGAGGGTTTGGCTGATTGTCCTTAACAGGGGCCTTCTCACATGTCTTTTCCCACATTTTGGCCATGGTCTTGACTAAGTCATCTATTCTAGGATCTAAGGGAGGAGCTGAAGTAGAGACCTCATCCCAGTATGTGACTTTCCTTTCTGATCTAGTTCTAGCTCTTTTTTTGCTAAGTTGGCTTCTGCTTTTATGGCTACTTGTTTAATTTCCTCTAGGGTAGGGGGGTCCTTGTCTCCTAGCTGATAAGTCACGTCTAGATCAAAACCCTCAGGGAAATTTTCCAAGGCTGAACCAAGTGGGGGTTTGAAGTGAGGTGGGAGGGCGTTATACACACTGTTGAACCTAGTGCAGTATCCCTGGACACTTTCCCCATTTTCCCGTTTTAGATTGTTATATTCTGACAAGATTTGAATAGGGTTCTTTCGGATTTCCCACTTGTTTGTGAAGGTTTGGTAAAGTTCTGTGGGGTTGTGGATGTTGTTTGGAGTTAAGCTCTTAAACCATTTTTCGGGTTCTCCTCCCAGGATTTGGGCGAACATTCTCATTTTGATGGTCTCGTCTTCTACTTCCAAGTATTCAAAGGTATCGCTAATCCTACTTACATGATGTTGAGCTGTGGTAGTCTCTTATCCAGTAAAATGTGGGATTTTGGCTTGATAGTCATGTGGCAAGGGAGCCAAGGGTTGTGGTAACACCAAAGGTGCGTACCAGGCTACCATGACGGGAGCTAATGGATGATGTGCAGAATGGGGGTTTGTGGGATGAGCTAGGGTGGTTTGAACAGTAGTGGTTTGGATGCGTGTGGCAGATGTACTTGGAATAGTGACCTGGTTTTGAGCAGATCTGGGATGGTATGATCCAAAGTGATGGAGAAGCTGAAAGTCAGGAGGTGTGGTAAGTGAGGCTTCTCTACTAGGACTCTCTGGAACATCTAAGGGCTCAAAATCGTCAAAGTCTATCTTACTTTGTGACTTGCTTCTAAAAAGAGTTTTTGCTAGTTCTAAGTCAAAGGGGGAATCTTGCAAGGCAGTGAGATGTTCAGGTACTGATCTTGCTTTACAAATGGAACTATCGGTAGCTAGATCTCCAGTTTGGGAAGCTTGCCACAGAATCTTCTCTGGGTCATCTACTATGATAGGGGGATTTGGGTCTAGATGAGATCTGGTGTTGATTCTTTGTGAAGCTAGATTTCGGGTCTAGAGTTTAGAGAAGATGTTATTTGTGAAATTTTCAGATGGATGGCCTCTCTAAGGTTATATTAATGTGAAGGATGGTCAAAACCAAAAGGATGAACTAGTGGACTCGCCCGGTGGATTTTTATGAAAACTATGGTCCACCACCAATACTATCAAAGATGCTTTGGGAAAAAGTTTTATAGCAAACTTTGAGATGGAAACTTGCGAAGGAGAGTGATTCACCTGGTTTCAACAATTTTCTAGGCTGTATGGACAAGCTAATGATTCTCTTGGCAAGAAGGTTTTATGTTGATCTCCTATGTTTAGGTGAGGCTTTTTCTTAATCGCTAAGTTATACTTAGTTTTGTCACTGATTACAGAGTTTCCACCCTAAGTTAAGTTTTTGGAAGGATGAGTTAGCAGAAAGGTATGGTTTGTGAAATTTTTTGGTCTTTATGGAGTTTTTAGGCCTAATGGAGGCTAGTGGAGTCGCCAGGTGGAACTTGGTTGTTTTTTGTAAAGATGTAGCTATGGTCCACCACCAGTAACTAGGGAAAAAACCAATCCGGGAATGTTTTGGGGCTTTTCTGAGTTTTTATGTGCAGCCTATGGTTTACTTAAAGTATTCTAAACCTATCTCATCACTTTGCTAGGGTGGCGAGAATAGAAAGAGTTTACTCTAAATGATTCTATGGACTGCTTTCCTGTGAGGTTTGGAAGAGCTTCCTATGACTGAATCATCATTTTGCTAAGATTGTGAAAGAGCTAAATTCTACTCTTCTAAGTTTGATTGATATTTTGAGCATTTCTAAGGGATACCTAGGATGTTTTGACTCAATGTCCCACCGTGATTTCCATTATGTTAGGGAGCGGTGGGATAATTCAGCCAGATAGTATCCTAGAGTTTAGTAAAGTAGCAAGGCCTACTGGAGGCTAGTGGAGTTGCCAAGTGGATTTTTAGTTGTTTTCAGGTATATGTGTATGGTCCACCACCAATACTGACAAAGACCAATCTAAGGGATTTTTTTGGGGTTTTCTGAGTTTTTATGTAGTCCTGAGGTTTGTAGGAGTGTCCTACAGCTGAGTCATCATTTTGCTAGGATGGTGAGACAACCAGATTCTACTCTTCTAAGTTTGACTGAGATTTTGAGAGTTCCTAAGGGATACCTAGGACGTTTTGACTCAAGGTCCCACCGTGATCGCCATTATGTTAGGGTCCCGTGATTTGGCTGATTGGCAAGCCAAATGATAGTGTAACATCAAATCAATCTTTGGAGCCCAAGGACCAACCCTTCCTGGACTCAGAGATGGCTCTCTCTATATGTGTAAGGGATATCTGTGTGTCTTGCTTATTGTGTTCAGATTTTAGGCTAGTTATGAAGTAGGTTTTTTGGTTTTGGTTTTTAGGTTGTGAGGGATGAAACTAATCAAAGATATAAGATAGGTAAAAAGATGTCAGATTAACTGGGCTATGGGGTCGAAAAGGTCAAGAAAGCTATCAGACGGTGATACAAGGTTGTTGAAGGGCCGATTTTATTCGAGGTAGAAAGGATCTTTGGGTAAATTGAAACAAAATGGACATCAAGTTTGTGAACAACAAAGGATGTAAAGCATAACTAGTTTAATAGCAGACATTAACATGGTAGGGAAAACCATTAATCATGAGAAATGTAACTATAAGCTAATTAATACATAGAAATAAATATTCAAGCCATGCATAGAGATATATCACCCTCTAACTTTGGGAAATGGATATCAGACTCTGGGGAAAACACTTAAGACGGACAAACAACTCAAAACACTATGCCCGAATGCCTAAACACAGTACTTTAAGTTATTGGGCACTTTGAAAACAAGATTTGCATAGTTTTAGACAAAGGGCTAGATCGGAACTAGGCCTCCTTGGTTCAACAAAATGATAATCTATTCAGTCAAAGAGAAATTTCATGGATGGAGCTATAACTAGCCATAGGTAATCAGGGCATACCGTAAATCATACTTAGCATGTATAAAACCATGAATGAAAATAAGCAACAATATCCTTAAGTTATTAAAGAGAAGCAAAGAATTATTTAATGTGACTAAGGAAGAGGAAAACATGAAAGCTATGAAGAAACAGGAAATTTGAGGTGCCTCAAAAGGCATGTTTCAAATTTTTTCTCTACTGATCTATAGCAAGCAAGAAAAATGTATTCATGAATGAAAACTAGAAGACAAAACAAAGAAAGAGACACTATACCATTCTACCAAGTCATGGAATCCAACAACAATCCTCTTTCATCATCCAAGAACATGCAAGAGGTAATCCAAAAGCATGAGACAAGTATTTCTTCTAAAGCTTATATGACCATATATTTCTTCTATCATCAAGTTCAACCTTGTTTACATTGAAAGCCTTTAGAATATATAGGCTCAAGTGAGGAAAACCTCTTAGTTCAATTTGCACTCTCATTGGCCTATTCAAAATATCTAAACTTGTCCTTGAGGCTTTGCAAAGCCCAAGGCACAAAATATCTCATAAAATATCTAAAAAATGCTAAAAGAGGGAATTAAATCGACTTTTCATAACTTCTCATGTGCAAAAATAGCTAAACGCACATGAGGAAAAAGCAGTTTTTAAAGGTTCAAATTTTACAAAAATACTCAAAATTTACATTAGCAAAAGGTCCCCTGACTTCCCGTCAACTTTTGGCAGCCTTCCCGATGTCGAAATGAGGCTCATGATAGCTCGTTGGAAAGCTATGATTGTCTACTTTCTAGAAAAACTAGAATTTACCCAATCTGATGAATAGAAGTCATCCAAAACTAGGCCTGTGTGTAGAAAACCAGAAATTACAGTTTGCTGATAGACCAGGCAGAGTGTGCAAAAAGCGAGCATTTTTCGCCATTTCGGGGGAGAAAATTATCTCCAAAAGTCCTAAAAATAGTTGAGTGTGTGCTCCTTAAATTATGGCATCCAATGATACCATTCTCCTCCTTTGACGATCCCCCAAACTGAAATGGCGAACTTCATGAGTTTTGACCAAAAACCCAAAAATGCCGAAAAACCAAAATATGTCAAAATTTGCCCAAAATCGGTGAGTATGACCCTCAAGGGTTTTTAACAATATGTTATGAAGTAGTGGCCAAAATCTCAAGTCCTGATGTGTCTTTCTTCACTTTCCATGCCAGGCACTTCCCTTTAGCTTCCTTTAGCTATTCTTGGGCAGGCTTTAACTTGCGCTGGGCAAATTGATTTAACTTTTTGTAATGCTTCATCATTCAAATTTGAAGTTCTAGATCCCTGTTTTCCCTCTCCAAATTCTTCTCCAAATGGTTATTGACTCTCTCAAGCCATGCCTCCTTATTGTTTTCTATCTCCTGTTCAAACAATGCAGTGAGAGGAGTGGATTGGAGAAGGGCATTTTCCTCTTCTTTTTTCTTTTCAAGGGCCCTTTTAAGCCCTATGGTTCTAGGCCTCTTTCGCTTAGGCTTATCATCGCCTTCACTTTCATCAAATTCTCCCATAAGCTCTTCCAACCTTGCTCGGGCTTTGGAGGCCTCTTTCTTGTACTTAGTCGCCCGTGTCTCATAAACAGCCATATGGACACTCATTTGCCTATTTTGGATTACTAGAAATTGATTGAAATTCCTTGCTCTATGAAGATCATCCTTCAATGCATCAATTTGGCCTTCTCTTTGGATCAAGAGGTTTTCTATAATGCGGGTCTCATTATCACTATCATCGCTTTGGATAGGGATGATATTGAATGCACTTTCCTGTTCATGACTTTCTTCCATCTTGCCCTTCCCCTTGCTTTGGGTGGCTATTCTTGTGCTCTTCCTCCTAGGCAAATCAATGATAGGATTTTTTGGAAATTTACCTTTGCTTCGGAAAGCCCTTGTCACATTTGGAGCGACAACCTTAGGCACTCTCTTTCTTTCAGTCCTGGGCTTGGCCTTTTTAGGAGAAGAAAGCATGACCCCTTTACCTTTGTCTCCTTGCTCTTTTTCTTCTTGAGTAGGCTGTTGTTCTTCTTTAGGTTGTTGTGTATCTTGAGGAGGTTGTTGTGTGTCTTCTTTAGGCTGCCCCTGCTCCTCAATATCATGTTGCTGCTCTGTCTCAATTTCCTGCTCATTCTGTTGTTCAAGCTACTGCCCTTCACCATAAGTCTGTTAACCCTCAACACTGTCATGCTATTGATGTTTAGCACTTTCTTCCTCTTTTTCTTGCTGTTGCTCACCCTCACCACTTTCATGCTGTTTCCGTTCATCATCAGTTTGCTGCTTTTCATCTTTTTCTTCATGCTCATGTCCTTCCTCCTCTTGCTGGCCACCTCCTTCTCCTTCTCCATGTTCTTTTTTTTGTTCTGTAGTGAACTTGAGCCTTTTAGGAGTAGGTCTGCTAGAGGAAGGCGAGGGGCGATGAGTAGGAGATGTAGGGGATGTATGGACTGGAGGGACAGTGGAGAAATCTAGATGAGTGATGAAAACATCCCAAGAGACCTCTCTCTTTTCAAGTTGGTGAAGGATGATGACTTTGATGAGAGAATGATGGAATAGAGAGGCTATTTGTTGTGACGAAGGCTTCTTCTAGACAGTGGAGGCCATTTTCTCAATTCTTTTGCATAAGAAGAAAGGAAGATTTAGCTACTTGGTCCTTGTGAAATGCATCAACAGTCGGATGTGATATGCATAAACTCGGGAGAATCTCCCCTCACAAGTGAAATACTTCATGATAATCTTCATGAGGGGGGCATAGCTGGCTAAAAGATATGAGAAAGGGAAAATAGCAAGGCATGATTCTCTGTGCTCAGGCTTGAGGAAGGGTTTGTAGTCATCTAAGTCCAAATAGCTTTGTTTAAACCATTTCTCGCCAATATAGGGAATTTTTGTGGCTTTGGAAATGGATCTTGGGGAGAACTTGAAGTCAAGGCCTACCAACTGGAAATGTTTATCTCGAAATCTCAAAGCGCAAAGGTGGGTCAAAGGAGAAAAACGTTTCACCTCTTGCACCTTCTGGAAAAACTCTAAACATCCCACCTCATGGAAATTGAATAAGATTGATGGGTGGGCATTCACCTCTTCGGTGGAAATAGGTTCATATCTTTTGTGCAATCCACTCCTGGTATCCTGCGTGGGAGGCATCTTGTTCTAAATGCACTCCTGCAACACCAAACTGCCTCAAAGTCTTTGAAATGTCTTCGTCAAACAAAACTCTGCCTTCCCTATCAACTTATTGTTTGATCAAGGTAAAAAAGGTTTTAAATGTTGTGTGAGATGCCCTCCTTGCTATTAGGTCCCTTTTCCTCTCAAAACACTGTTTTTCTTTGTATGCCAATCAACAAATAGTTTCAAGAATAAGCACACATTCAACATAGTCAAAGGATTTTCTGAGTTTATGGTAAGTTCACCCAGCTTTGGTGTTTTGAGGCAACAAGACAGCTCTGTTTTTGGATAAAGGTAAAACAACAATATTCTCGATTCAAAACACTACTCTCTTCTTGGTATGCCAATCAACAGGTAGGTTCAACAAACATAAACACAATCAATCAAAAGATACACAATCAAAAGGTCACTGTGATAGTGAAAGGTGACATGGCTCCTTGTGTTTGGTGTGAGCATAAACAACCCTGTGGGAGTCTAACAGCAAAAAATCCTCACCATCAACACACTCCTTGATATTCACTGTTCTTCACACCAATTTTGACAAAAACACCTTCGAATTGTAGTGGCAGCTTCCTTTACTAAAATCTTCTTTATAAAACAAAGGAGGAAACAGTGGTTTTTTGCCCCTTTTACCACACAGAGGAGATCTTCAAAATGACAAGAATCCTTACACCATGATCACTGCTATTAGAAGACCGACTCACTGTTTCACCTTTCAACACCCTGTGTTTCTCCTTTCAAACAGTGTCTTACACCCTTTGATACTGTTTGAGGATAGTTAATTTGGTCCTTTGCTACCCATCAAAACATATTACTTCTATTAATGCCAGTGCTGGGCAAACAAAACCACTACAACCTCAAGTTTTAAACAAAGACACTTCTTTCTTAAAACAACTCAGAACTGTGATTCAAACTGTGATTTTCATCCCTTGTTCATTACTTAATAGTTTTGAAAGAAAGTAAGGAGGCACTTGGAATACCTTTTAAAAATGATGACGGGCTTGTTTGAGGACTTTGGACCAGCTTCTAGAGGGGTTAGGAGGCGTTTTGATCGTTTGAATTGCGCGCGGTACGTTTGCTATGGAGAGCGCCGTGAAAAATGGGCCGTCGGGTCACTGTCAGGCTGACAGGACCAACACCTACAGGCGCGTCGCACAGTAATGTAATCCAGTGTAAAAAATGCTCTCAAATGTGCCGCGCGGTTGTACAAGCACGTCGCGCGATATCCAAACCAAAAAAACTCTATGAAATTGCCAAAAAATTCTTTCTCCGGTCTCGTGGATAGCAAGAGGATTTTTACTTGAGCTTGGGGAATGAAACAATAGATTTGCAACGGTTTTCAAATCCTTTTGAGAATGAAAAGCCAAGGTTCTTTTCACACTTTGACTGATGAGGGTTTCAAAAGATGTTTTGAACAAGTCTTTGCTTTTAAACACAACCTGAACCTTTATCTTCTAAATCATAACCTGATATTCTTTTGTACATATAAATGTTATAGTGGAAAAAAGCAGTTATTTTATGAGCCTAACCCCTTCTCGAAATGAAACAACTCTTTTCAAGACTTAAAAAATTTCACTATTTCTTATTGGAAAAAGACTGTTTTCCCTGTTCTGATTATCTGCACTGTGGAATGAAAATATTTATCTGAGCCATATGAAGGGTTATTGATGTGGATTTTGTGTGGCACTACCCCCTTTTTTTACTGGGGAGTAGACCTAACTGTGAATTCAATTTCCCTTTCCATTTATGTCTTTGTATGACTTATCAGTTGTTACTCTTGATCAATTGAAAGAGGTTTTTAATAAAAAAGGAAAAGAAGTGCCTTTGAATATCATCATCACCCACTTGTCTTTGTCATTTGAAGAGAGGACACCTGGAGAAGATACTTTGTGTTGCATGGGGTTTTCTTTGACATTTTGAAGGAGGTCACTTCTTCCTTTTGAAAATTAAACTGACATTTTTTCTCTGGATGCTATGGGTGTGGTCTTGTCCAATGTGTAAACTGAATTAGATGGCAGGCACTGCTTGAGCTTCCTTTTTTACTGTGGGTGGAAACAAAATAGAGGATGATGTATATAGAGTTTGAAGAGTGCACAAGGGAGGCCTGTCCCTTGTTTTTCTTGTGAAGGGGGTCTGCAAGAAGCCTGGGTTTTCATCTATTTCACCTCTTTTTAGAAAACAACATCTTCAGAGTCTTTGCCATATTCCATGATTCCTTTTTACCTTCAAACCATGATGAGCTCCTTTACTTTGCTTATGAAGAATACCTTCTTTGACAGATGCTTATTTCCTTTGGAACATGGTGGCAGAGATTACTTTGAGAACAAGACCTCTTTGACTCCTCTGGTCATCATTTTAATAATATTTCTTCACTGATGATAAACTCATTAGCTTTACATTGTAACTAACTAATAGTGAACTCATGTAAATCATTTCTTTGAAACCCACTACTTGGTCTCTGCCTTCAATCATCACTTTACTTCAGAAAAACCTAGTTACTGTTTTACTGTTTACTAAAAACAAATTTGTCTTACAGTCAGTTGCAACTCTTAAAATCAAACCTTGTCCATTGCCCTATGCTTATAGATGAAGGAGGCACTCTTAGTCTTCAACCCTCTTCTTATGAAATGAAGGAGGTTCTTCATTCTTCAAACCCTCTGCTTATAGATGAAGGAGGTTTTTTTTTTCAGTCATGTTGTATCATCAGTCTTGTGATAGTGTTATTTTTCCTTTTACTATCCTCTCAGGATTTGAATGTGGTCGCAAGAGCTTGATGAAAAACTCTTTGCTCTGTAGCTGCATCCCAAGCTCAAGATCACATTGAGAAGTAGGTGTCTTCTCATGTGGAGCCCAAAAGTGTCTTCTAAGATGCTGGTATGTCTCTGTCTTTGAAAGATCCATCAAAACACTGTAAAAACACCTAAAATCAGCTTGACTTATGTTCTATGTATTTCTGAGACTTTAGGGTGTATTAGTAGTGCGACCTAGGGTTGTAACCAAATTTGTTTGTAGAATGGGAAGGTCTGTTATGAATGGTCTATAGCAGATGGAGGTTCTTTGGCTTTTGGATAGTTCGCCAAGGGAGAAAAACCTAAAGTGCCACTTCCTAACTTAGGGAAGACTTGTTTGGATAGATTTGGATTGTTTCTTTAGGGCTAATGGGAAGACTAGTATGGCTGAGGCTAGGTAGGATTTGATAATGAGGTTTCATCTCGTCATGGGTGGACTGAAAAGTAGGAGGGAAAAAAAGTTTTATGGATGTTTTCCCAGCTGGAAAATATGACAAATTTTTGGATCAGCTGCTAGAAAACTTGGCTATCAAAAATAGTCATCATCAATAAGTGAAAAATACTGATGAATAACAAATAACAAGATAGATCCGTACCCAAATTGCTTCAGTTTGATGTCCTTACACTTCGTTAACTGCCGTTTGGTGTTCATTGTTATGGCAGTAGCCCATTCGAATAGTGTTAGGTTCATGCATTCTGATGCTAAGAGGAGTTGTGTTTTCGTAGCCTCATGCAGCGCCTGCAACCCCGCAGCCCGCGTAATGGTATGGAGAACCACCCTGAGTGCTAGATCAGGAACTGTGTGGATGTCAACCTTCCCTATCCCTGATCCTGTTCGTGCCCCTGGGCACACTCTTTCCATCACCATTTCCATTTTCTCACCAGATGGCCTAGTACCTGTCAAAATCGGGACTAGACCTCTACGAGACAATCCAGTTATGAAATAAACATCAGATACTTCGAGCTCCAACACTTGGTCTCGAAGCCTAAAATTTTCTTCATTCTCGTCCTAAATACTGATCAAGTACTACAGTATTTTAGGTTGTGCCCTGAGACATGGTATCATGAAGAACTTTTTTAAGCCGCAATTCTGGAGAGCAGTCATACATGCCTCGTTGTCCATTGTCATTTCATATTCTTCACTATTCTCCCTTTCTTTCCATTCGATCACTATTATGGCTATGTATCTACACCAAAATGGTCACAAACACTTCATTAGATCCCTTAAACACTCAAAAATCCAGCTGATTGGTTCATATTTTGTAGAATTGAATCAGAAATTTAGGTTGTGCCATTGGCGCGACTGTTTTGCTGATAGTCGCGCCAGTTGGCACGACCCCTTTGCAAAAAGGAGCCAATTGGTACGGGTCCGCACCCGATACCCACGCTAATTGGGCAAGCCCTAAAATTGCAAATATCCCCTCAGGGATCCAAAATCACAATGGAATTCTATAAAAAAATGATTAAAACAAAGCTAAGGGAAGCGCCTCTTACCTGGAAAAAACGAGAACTGAAATGATATACTGGATCTTCCATGATCGTCGCCGCAAGTTCGCATAGGAAAAACCCACTGTTTCTCTCCACAAGAGGCAAAAAGTAAAAGTAAATATGTTTTTACTTATAACTTTTCAAAGTCAAATTAGGTTTTGAAGTTCATTTTTCCAATATTTTATTATATTTTGTCGAAAAATGGGTTTTACGTTTGCTTTCTTGTGCAGTGACAGGTTTTCACTTGACTAGGACGATGATACGAGTTGTATTTTATACTTTTTCGGACTCATTAAAAACACAAAAAATTCACTGTTGGAGTCATCTTTCAGCTCCTTTCTGACTCTCTAAACATGAAAAGATTGCCGAGTCACTTGTCATTTTGATCTCGTTAAATTGGCTGCGAAACAACATCTACCCAGTATACGTTTACCCCTTTTTCGGGATGGGATAGATCATTTACGAAAAATGAATACCCTAGCTTATCGCGACTAGGAGGTTTTCTCAAACACAGTTTTCTACCTATTCGGATCTGAGGAACTATCTACGAAAAGGGATTGTTGGAGTTTACTTTTTAGCTGTCTTTTTAAGCTCTCTAAACATGAAAAGACGTCGAGTTCTTCCTTATCAGACTCATTAAAACCTGATGACATCGAATTCTGTCATAATGACGATACTCGAGTTTCTCCTTCCCAGGGCTCGTTAAATGTACTGGGTTGGATTTTTCTGAAGGACGAACTTATATCGCAAGCATATTCTATCCCCTTCAAGCTTGTTTTCGAAAATAATTGGGGTACTCGCCAGAAAT
Source organism: Pinus albicaulis (assembly GCA_034641835.2). Taxonomy (NCBI): domain Eukaryota; kingdom Viridiplantae; phylum Streptophyta; class Pinopsida; order Pinales; family Pinaceae; genus Pinus; species Pinus albicaulis. The sequence continues at coordinate 265,672 of JAXQQM020086561.1, forward strand.
GGTGGGGAAAAATGAAACCAATGTCATCGTCATGTCGGTAGTATGTCTCTCTTGAACATGGCACTCGTCTGCATTCGTGTCAGGTTGGGGGCATCTCATCTCGCTATTTTCTTGGCTCTGTGGGTTTGGGTTATCCTTTTTTACCACTCATTTTCTCTTTGCCTCATCATCATGACCTCAGATCTTTTGATGTCAAATACTACCAAATCCAGTATTGTGCCGCCGATATGTTCAAGAGAAGTTGACCTCTACAGTTTTCAACCTCCCTCTGATTCTCTACTGATCCTGATTCACAAACATTATGTTCCTCTATCTCATGTCGATGATGTGGGAAACAATATGGCCCACCTTCGATCAAGATCACTTCATGTCGACTCCAGCACATTATCTAGGAAGCTGATCTAGAGACTCCCTTCTGGTACCTTGGAGCCTGCATGCCTTAATGGCAAGTTCTTCACATTCGACGAGATGTTTTCATCATTGGCCTTCGATCAAGTGATTCTGTGGGTGTTCGACGTCAGCTCACTGATCACATTCCATGGATTTTACCTTTAGTACCCTGAGGGCCATTGTCATTATTGATGGTTCCTCTCGCGTCTGTTAATATATTTCATCGTTGGCTGGTAATCAGACGATGTTCTCGCATGTTCGACTCCATCTCACTCATTCACATGCCTGGACTTGTACTTTGTTTGAGTCGAAATGGAGCGCAAGACCCTGGGTTTTGTCTACTGGAATCCAGGTTGCATATTTTGTGGATTGTCATGATTAGTTACATGACTCATTGATTGGATGGTTGCGACCATACCCGAGTCTATTTGTTGATCCTCACTGGATGGATGCATCCATACCTTGGATCTTGATTATTATACACTCTATTATGGATGGCTTCACCCATATCACATATCATGTATTTGAGCTATCAGTTGTACTTTTCTACGCAGGTATTCCAATGGCATTGTTTTTAGTTGGGCACGTTCTCATAAAGAATTTCACCCCTCTCTCTCTCTCAGGCCTCATGCTTTAGGGGGCATCAGTTACATAGTTATTTTTCACCTTCCCTACAATCCCCCATCCCGCACATTGGAGGGCCTTTCTCGTGACCTGTGAGCAGTGACATAACTTGAAACCACTTTCATGGCATCCCCCTTGACAAGGACAATCATTCCTTTGAAGAAATTTTCCTTTGAAAAACCTTAAAAACTAATCTTTTGGTCTTCGCACGACTAGCCAGTTCAGCCCTCATGCTAATGGGGAAAACCCACCAAAGAGGGTGCGCCAACTGGTGCTCTGTCCCAGTGTCTCACTCGCGCCAAGCTTAATAAGGATTGTTTTTTAAAAATAAATGGCAAAAGTTTGATTCCAAAAAACTCCTGAACAAGTCTCTAAAATGAGTTGGGAGGTTTGGCTCCGGATCTCCATGTATGGGAGGTAGTTTTCCACCTATCATGGAAGCTTCCTTGAGGATAGGGCCAATCCCACAATTGTATGGATCCCAACTCCCCTTCCACCATCTATATAAGCTTGCCATTTTCCATAAGCAAGCTAGTCCTAGTGGTCTAAGTGCTAGAGAAACAAGATCTGAACCTGTAGCAAGGAGACTATCGCCAGACAGCCTTTGAGAGCCAAGCCGAAGAGAGAGAGCTTTGTCCCATTCCTGATAAGCTTCATTGAGACGTGCTTCGTTGTCGACTTGCTGAAGGAAGATCTAGTGTTAGAGCCTTGGGTTGTATCTTTTTTTCGTTATTATTAATGATAAGCGACTTTGATTATGGTTTCATTCATGTGTCTTTGTTTTGAAGCAATGAATTACATCTTCTCTGAATGATGTATGGTTACAAGATTTAGATTCTATGTTGTGTATCGTCGTGTTTCCTTGCATGTGTGCAGGTGTTCGGACGTGTTAAGCGGAAGGATCTTGATCTGCTGAAGCAGAGGACGGGAAGCGTCATCCTTTCTCCAACGACCATTGCATAGGACCTGAGGTAGGCAATTCTTTATGTTTTGTCATTTTTGTAACTAGAGACCTGCGTCATTTCATGTCTAATTGTTGCTAAACCCAATTTGGGCTAGTAGGGATCGCCATTGTCTGCAGAGGGGATTTACCTCTCTAACACCCATGTCTTTACTCGATCTAGAGATGAGTGGAACATGGAAAACCATCGATCTCACTGCAGGAAATCAAGACGGTTGCAGAAAATTGGCATATTTGCAGGAAATATAATACGTCTGTAGGAATCTCGGCTGCATGAGCTATCTGCAGGATTTTTGGAACTATTCGAATCTAGAAAATCTATGCATGAGTTCTAGACTAGTTAGAGTAGTAATGAAATAAATACACAGCTAGATCAAACAATTCTATAATTTAGATAAAATGACACTTCTTATGATAATTTAACATACCTTAGGCTTATGGTACCCTTTTTAGCCAAAACTAGATAACATAGTCGAACTAGGTATAATTAAAGAGCGAAAAGGGTTCAAAAATAGGGGAGGCAAGGCCTAAGATAGGTGTCAAAAATGGGAAAATTTCAAACTTAACATCTCCCCCACACAAAAACTCTTGCATGTCCCTATGCAAGAAAAACTGAGGCAGTACTCACACAAAAATTCAACTTTTCTCCTGGGCTGCAGCTACTACAGCCAGATGATCTAGCTGGGCCTGACTAGATTCTGCTTGAATCTGTCCCTTGTACATTTCATTCTTCTTCTTCAAGTGTTCGATCTGGGTCTGCTTCTTTTTCATGATTCGGATTGCTTTCTCATGCCACTCTTCGTGTTCTTTCTACATCTTAAGGCTATTTTCCTTCAACGTCGTGTTCTCTACTTTCAAGGCCTGTTCTGAAAGGGTAAGTTCCTTAATGGTCTCTTCAAGCATATGGCGAAACCGTTTATTCAATGGAGTCACCTCTCCCTCATGATGCCCCTGTGAGGATTGGTGCACAATCAAATCCTCCTACACTTTCATGGCTTCATTCTGACTTTCTTGCAGTGAAGGATCCTGAGAGGATATAATGTCCTTATCAATGAATGTAGTAGGGTTTACCTTCTCCTTTCCCTTGGCCTGGCCACGGGACTTGTTTGTCTTCTTGGTAAAAATTTTGGGTGGTGTCCCTTATTTTGTTGTATCCTTAATGACCATCTGAGCAGCTTGGCTTCTAGTATATCGTTTAGCAGAGGTAGAAGGCATCTTTTGTTGGGAGCCCTTCACAGTAGTTTCACTGGTCACCATAACTTCATCTTCCTCGTCATCTTCTTTAACATTTATTCCATGGGTCTGCAGTTTCTTCTTCGGTTTCTCTATGGGTATTTCCTCCCTGACTCCTAAGTAGTCAAAATCTCCATCATCCACAAAATGGTTTTCTGTCAGAAATTCCTCCCATGCCTTTTTTTGTTTTCGCATGACTTCCACCAAAATAATCTTTACCATCCTATGATGGTAGAGGTTTTCCTCTATGTGGGCAACCCTCTATTTCATACCTGTGGACATTTTGATCAATGAAATTTTTAAATAATAGGGGAAAATTAGGGGCTTTTCTCATAACTGTTCAAGAAGCCTAATATGAAATAAGAATGCAAGGCCAAATCGACCCTCACACGTAACATACTTCTACAAGAAAAACAGTAATTGACTATACTTACTCCTTAAAATCTCCTTTGGAATCCCCTTACTCTAGTCAGGCTTTGAGTGATCCTTCTGCAAGAAATATGTGCACATTTCTTTGTTGAAGCAGCAGTTTTAAAACCATCACTCTCCATCTTGCGAAATTCCACATCCTTGCGCCACCAAGTCTTCCATCAACCTGAACTATAAGTTTCCAACCTGTGCTTTATCCCCATTCAGGTTCAGGACAAAATATTTTGTTACCTCAGAGTTATCACCACTGAACCTTTGGAATAAAGGTAACCATCTCGCCTTTTCTATTCTCGCCTTGCTTTGAGGATCAGCTTCCAGTAGTGCAAGGCTTTGTGGCTCGAATTGGACATGGACTCGAAGCGTAGAAATGGAAGAGGAGAAAATGGATAGGCAAGTGAGGAAACAAACAGGGAAATTGAGGAGATAAGGAACAAGGAAAATGTAGGTTATGGGAATATAGTCTGAGACATATCCAATGGTTTTGACAGCGGAAGGAACTAAATAGGAAATACGGGGCTTTTTCATTGACAAGTCCTGATCATGATTTCCATCATGATCTGTCCTAGAGGACAGACCTCAGAAGTACAACCACCGTCGGCATGATGATGACAGGTCATGGTATTAATGCCACAATGGCTCACGGCTGTAAGCGTTACCATAGCCTTATTTATGCGACTTTTTTATTTAATTAAAGTGTCATTATAACTTTACCTCAAGCATCTTATCACCAGTTGTACTTTACCGCTTACCTCCAACGATCCTGTCCTCGATGACGTGGCTTACTTTTGAAATGATAACCTATTATATCAGACATATAATCCATGACCTCAACCAAATAATGATTGTTAGTAATTTATTACATGATTTTAATCTAATGTTCTATTTAACGATTTTTCTTTTCTTTTTTATTTTCATGAAACCCAGGTGTTCTTGTATCTAAAAAATGTTCTGCAGGAATTTAAAACTAATTGTCGAACATTCTAAAGGAATTAAAACTACAACTGTTGAACATTCTGCAAAAATAACCATTAAATACTCTTCAGGAATTGAACTGCAATTGATGAACATTCTGCAGGAATTGAAATAACTTTGAACATTCTTTGGGAATTAAAAACTTCAACTGGTGAACATTCTGCAGGAATTGAAGTTGAATCTGCAGGAACCACTTTCTCCACCCATTTTGTACATTCCATTTCACATGAATGAATGTTTCGATGTCTAATGTGCAATGGACTCATTGGATTATCAACCATTGAGGTCAACTATTAACCAATGTGAGGTCCATCACCATTAATGAGAGTGAGGACCAAGGTACCCTAATGCATCCTGTCAGGTGTGAATACATGAGTTGTTATCAAACCCCCTATAGGATCTAGTAGTAAAAAATCCATGATGATTCTCCATCACCATTGGCGAGATAGCATGTCATTGGGGCATGCAAGATTCAAGGCATCACAAGGCTCTAATCCTACACCTAGATAATTTGTTGATGTCGATGGGCCAGAATTGTTGGAAGGAGGGCCTTAAGAAATCCCACATCAGTCCAACACAAGCAATCCATAAATTAACTAAAAAATAAATTCTATTGAAAGGATCCCAAGGGATCTACTAGCCTGTGTTTTTAACAAGCCCAGGGCAGTCCATGCTTACCAGATTTCAATTTTAGAGAGTCTGAAATACTAAAAAACAAGACTCCAAAGGGTTCATTTTCCCTAAGTAGTCCACTGGTCCCAGAAAAGGAATAAACCTATAGCCAATAGAAATTCCTCTCATGTTTTATCGAGCACAAGGAGGAACAGAGTGAGCTTATTGTATTAGCAGGGAAATCAGGAAATGACAGTGGAAGGAAGGATTCCTTCCCTTACCATCTCCAGCTCCTTCTTCTTCACAATTTGTTCCAAAAATTCCTCCTTAGATTGGGGTATTTGATATAGCTTGAGTCTATGCCCATTCACCAAGAAGGTAACATTCTCATCATCAATAGTTTTAATTTGAATATATCCATTATCAAAAGCTTTCTCAGTCTCATAGGGGCCTAGCCAATGTGTGTTAAATTTCCCTTTGAAGTTTTTAAATTTAGAATCGTACAACAATGCCCAGTATCCCTCTTTGAATTGCTTATTTTTTATGTATTTGTCGTGTCATTTATCCCTTTTTTGTTGGATCAAGTCTTTATGCTGAAAATCATCCTGCCTAATCTCATCTAACTCATTGAGCTGCAAGATTCTCTGTTGTTGTGCTTCATCAAGGTTTATACATGCCATTCTAAAGGTTTTGATCTGAAATTCAATGGGCAGCAAAACTTGTTTTCCATACACTAGTTCATAAAGAGAGAAGCCAGTGTTACCCCTCCATGTAATCCGTTAAGCCCAAAAGGCCTCAAGAAGTCTGTTATACCAATCCTTCTTGTGTAATTGCATTGTATTGGTAAGGATTGTTTCCAGCACCTTGTTGATTGATTCCACCTGCCCATCGGTATGTGGATGATAAGGGGTGGACTTCCAGTGGGTAATCTGATATTTTTGCACAATTTCCTGCATAAGCTTAGACACAAACTGAGCACCCTGATTAGTAGCTATTTCCCTAGGTACACCTAATCTTACAAAAATATCAGAGAAACGAAAATATGCCACTGCTTTTTCCATTTCTCTAGATAGTGCTCTTGCCTCCACCCGCTTTGTCACATAATTAGTATAAACCAAAATATACTTCTTACCTTTGGATATCTCTTGAATGGTTCTATGAGAACCTATGGCTAGAAAGGCATCTCATCTGATTGTACAGGCTGCCCCATTCTCTGGCAGCTATCACACTTCCGAACATACTCCTTTGCATCCTTGAAGAGATTTGGCCAATGATCACTTGAGCGAAGGATCTTAGAAGTTATCCACTTGTCTACAAAGTTTCCTCCACACGGTTCATTATGACAAGATCTTAGGATGTCATAGGTCTCATCTTCTCTGACACACCTGCGGATAATCAAATCAGGTCCAGTAGAAAAGAGATCTCCCCTAATCCAAGAATAATCAACACTTTTCCTAATGATTCTCTTTTTCTGATTAGATGAAAAGTAAGGTGGAAACTTTCCTGTAGCAAGATAATTGGCCATGTCTGCAAAACAAGGTGTTTTAACAGAGATGGAAAAAAAAATTTCATCTGGAAATTTATCATTAACAAGAACATCCTCACTTGCATGGTTGAGCCTAGACAAGAAATCAACTACCTTATTTTATTTTCCCAGACTATCCAATACCGTGATGTCAAATTCTTGCAATAGAAATGACCACCTAGTAATTCTGCCATTAGTGACTGGTTTATTCACAATATAACGAATAGAAGAATGATCTGTGTGTACAAAAACTTCATAACTTGTGATGTAATCTCTAAACTTGTTAATAGCATAAATCATAGCAAGGAATTATTTTTTAGTTACCGTGTAATTCAGTTATTCAGGAGTCAAATTTTTACTAATAAAATAAATGCAATGGGTTATAGGATCCTCCTTTTGACCCAATACTGCTCCTATGGATGAATCAGAGGCATCAGTGAAAATATGAAAAGGAAAATTCCAATCTGTTCCTCTCAAGACAGGTGTTGAAGAAATCTTTTCCTTGAGTTTATCAAATGTAGCTTGACACTCATTATTCCAATGAAATTCAGATTCTTTGGTCAATAATTTAAACAATGGAGAGGCTACCTTTGTAAAGTTTTCAAGAAACCTTATGTACTAACCTGCATGTCCAAGGAAACTACGAACACCATTTTGATTGGTTAGTGGGGGTAGCTTTACAATAACCTCAATATTTGCTGGATCGACCTTAATTCCTACAGCAGAAACATGATGAACCAAAACAATACCTTCAGTCATAATCATAAAACATTTTTCATTAGTTAATGAAAGACTAGTTTCTCTACATATATGAAAAATGTTTTCAAGATTATGTAAAGCTTCTTCAAAAGTATCACCCATAATTGTAAAATCATATATATAAACTTCTAGGAAATCATGCAAAAGATCAGAGAAAATACCGAGGACTGCACGTTGAAATATGGTTGGTGCATTGCATAGACCAAATAGTAATAGTTTGTATGCATAGGTACCCTAGGGACATGTAAACATTGTCTTTTCCTGATCCTCAGGGGCGATCCTAATCTGATTGTATCCGCTAAATCCATCTAGGAAGGAAAAGTAATTTTTCCTTTCTAGAGTATCCGGTACTTGGTCTACAAATGGTAAATGGAAATGGCATTTTAATGTAGCTTTGTTTAATTCCCTATAATCTACACACACTCACCATTTACCATTTTTATTGGGGACAATGATTAGTGGGGATACCCACTTGCTATCTGAGATAGGATAGATGAATCCTACATTTAACTATTTTTATAATTCATCTTTTACAATTTCCCTTAAAGCAGGGTTCATCCTCCTTTGTGGTTGTCTCAAAGGCCTAGAATTTTATTCTATATAAATGTGATGAATTCATGTGTTTGGGTGAATTCCTCTCATATAAGTATATTCCCATGCAAATGTATCTGAAAATTTTTTCAATGTTTGAATTAATTTCTTTTCTTGTTCATGAGTTAAGGTAGAATTAATGTTTAAAGACTTTTCAGGAAAAATTTCCACTACCTTACTCCCCCATTCAGACATTAAATATGCAGGAAATGTAGATAATAGGGCTGAATGTAATTCATAAGTTGAACTATGTTCATAAAAATCCTGCAGATCAGTAATGATATCTAAATTATGACTAGTATGTCCTTCTAAATGCTGTGGGAAATCAAGATTAAAAATACAACAATTTATCAGATTTTCCTCATAATTTTCCTTAAGACTGATGGCTTTGGCTATTGTTAAAACTGGTTGGGTACCTTCTGAATCATGTTCATCTTATTCTTCAACCCAATGCGTGTTTTCTGATCTCAAGAGGCGTTTAGTGGGGGGATACAAGTTGATATGTTTTGTTTCAACCCCATGATTAATAGTCATGTTTCCAAATCTACACCCTATTTAGGCATCAGCCGTAGATAGCCACGGTCTCCCCAAGATCAATGGGTGCCCGCCCAAGTTAGGCTTAGGTTGAAGAACATAAAATTCTGCAAGGTACTCCCAAGAATCCGATGAGATGACAATTTCTTCTAAAACACCCTCTGGATTTACCTTAGACCTATCTGGTAATTCTAACATGGTAGGAGTGGGTAATAAGTCAAAGGATCCTATATGAGATAAATTTTCCATATTCATCACATTGATGGCTACACCTGAATCAATCAAAGTGTTCTTTATGGGGTATCCATTGATGAAGGTGATCAACACAGGGATTCCGGGATCCATATATTTTTCAATAACAAATCTGGTAGACATTAAACTTGCAAGATTTCCACCTACTTGAATTGTTAAGGGTTCTTTCTTTTGTCTCCATGTTTTCTTGGTACATAGTTCCCTCACTATTTTGGCATATATTGGGATTTCCTTTATTTCTTATAGTAATGGGATCTTGATGCACATATTTCTCAGTTCAGACACAAGATCAAATTCGGGTTGCTTTTTTTTAAATTTCCATTTCCAACCTCTCTTGAAAAGGACGCTGAAATATATGATATGAGGAAGTTACATGTGGCCTTGAGGTGGATGGTTTTGTTGGTTCAGGTGTGGTTTCCTCTTCAGTCATCTCTAAGGTATCATCCTCTACAATCTCCTCAATTATTTCGGCCTGAGTCACCACTTTACCCGACCTAAGGTTTATTTCCTGTAGTTGTACAGGTAATTCTTACAACTATACAAGAACATATAGTTCCTGCAGAGATGCAGGAAATTCCTGTAACACATGGTCAAAAACATCCTGCAGCAGCTGAGGTGAAAATTATACAGTAGGTAGGAAAAGTGGGATAAGTGACCAATCCAATCTTGTGAGTAGATTAGACAATTTTATTATTTGGATTAGATAATGGTTGAGTAGGAATTTGTGTGACACAAGGTTGATTTGATGGGGCAGTCAATTGAAGTTGTTGTTGTGGTTGTATCATTTGTTGCAGTGTGGGTTGTGAATAAAAATTTTGAGTTTGGAAACTTTATGTAGTAGATAAGAATAGGTCCCCTGCCAAGGTTGTTGAGGAGGCCAAGGCTATCAGGGCATTGGAACACTCCATATCTAATTTTGAGCATAAGTAAATTGAAAATTTGACTGTGACATACCTGCAAGACGTGGTTGTCGTGGTCTCTAAGGTACGATTGCATAAAGTGCATTGAAAACTCCCTGATATGCTATGTATGCTACTTTAATTTCAGGCAAAGAAGGACATTGGTCAATGGAATGCTCAACCTCACAAATTTGACATACCTCGATACTATCAGCAGGGAATTCCCTCAGAGCATGTTTCTTCCTGCATTTGGAGAAGAACACTGCCAAGGCTTTCTCCAGTTCATCATTTTTCTCTTGTTTCTTCTTAGACTGCAAAACATCCAATTGTGAAGATAAAGTGCTAAAAATATTAGTTTTAAAATTTTCAAATAAATTACCCATTTCAGCTCTGGTTACTCCAACTTCGAAAACTTATTTAACAATATTGGAAGAAGGATCTCTTGGTCCTCCTCCAACCTTGGAATTTCCTATTGAATATATTTTACAAAGCTCACACACATCATCATAACTCAGCTTCGATACATCACCTGCTCCCATTAGATTTAAGAGCTCCAGATATTCTGGTCTGATTGCCCTAAGAAAAATGGTTCTCTTGGTCCCTTTATCCAATTGATTCATATTAGATCTTTGCAAATTGTATTGGAATCTTTCTATCAGATCTTTAAGGCTCTCCACTTCCTTCTGAGTCATCTCAAAATTCTCTTATTGAGCTTTCTGGTCTTATAGTAGTCTTGGTACTTTCTCAGGAATACCTTCTTCATTTCATCCCAAGTTTCAATGAAGTTTGACCCCAACCCCATAAAACACCTGAGAGATACATCCTTCAATGTGGAAATAAACAACTTCAGCTTCTGAGCATTGGGAGAATAGTCATAGCTCTAACACAACACATAAAATTCAAATAGGAAGGCATCTGGATCTTCACTAGAAGTACCATGAAAATTAGGCAAGGCTGAAGGATGGATATTTTTCATCTGAGTAGCTCCACTAGTCTCCCTAATAGGGAATTCGAATGTGACCATTTTATCCTCCTTCTCATCAAAGCCCAATTGGTATTACCAGTACCTTCTTCTTGATCCATATCAATCCAAGAAAGAGTGGGAACTTTGAATATTATAGATTCCTCAGATTCAATGGTATGGAACTCTGGTTCTTTAACAAGGTTCACAAGGAACTCTTCTTCAGGCTGACCACTAAGTAGAGAATTTGTCTTCCTTGAAAGGGGAGATTTTATATGGGAAACAATATGAGATTCTCCAACAAAACGTTCTGCTATGGAAGTTTCAATCTTCTTTAGACTGCAGACCTCTTGTTCGAATTATTCGTACTTCACTTCCTTATTTCTTGCAGACTTCCTTTTTCTTGCCAGTGTACTAGTAATTTAAGTGGTGCTCACACCACCACAAAAAATGTAGAAAATATTGGACCCTATTCATCTAGTATTCAAAAAAAAAAAATTAAAATTACCAAACAATCAAGACACGGCTTTGGCGAGTGTCTGACTTATGTGGGTGCGTGGGCTTTGCCCTTCACCTTTGCACTTCGACTCCCCTAGTCCTGAAAAAAAAAATCAACAAAATCAAACTATAACACTTTTAGTATCATCCCTTAGCACCTCCCTGTAAATGGCACCAAAATGTTGAGTCAAATTATATGCTTATAATTTTCCAATCATAAATCGTCAACCCAGGAAGGTAAACTGATGAGATGCAGTGCAAATTATATCCAAGTTGATTACTTCAAGCATTAATAAATTATACACAAGTCAACTAATGCTTCTTTCCTATGTCAATACTTGGAATCAATGGCTATGGAGTGGCATATTTCATCCCTCTACAACACTTGGGATTGATGATATTGACCATGAAAAGATAAATATCAAACAACAATCAACAACTCATGCTTCTTTCATGTATCAATACTTTAGCAGCAATGGCTATGGAGTGGCTTATAACATCCCTCTACAGCACTTGGGTTTGCTGATATTGATGCAGGAAAAGATAAAAGATCAACCACAATCAAGAATCCAACTTAAAGAGCATGAATCCAAACATTGATCAAATGAAAAGAACTCATTAACATAAAGAATTAAATCACTTAACCAATTAAAATTTTGTTGTAGGAAATGCAGAAAGAAAGCACTAGCTATGTACAAGAACTATTAATGCATAAATTAAATAGAAATAAAAGACACACTATGCTGCGGGATTTGTGAGCGAAGGGGGCCCTCCCTCACTCACAACTCCTTCGAAATTCGAAGAAGCTGCTCAGAAAGGTAAACAAAACTTAGACCATTTTATTAATCTGGAAATTACAGTCAAGTACAATTTGATATCTTTCTATCAATAGTAATCCCAACCCAACCTCCTTTACAAAGCAAAATACATCATATTTGTACATTTCTCAAAGTCCATATTTGGCTTGAACAAAGTAGATCACTAATCTAAGCCTACAACCAATGATACAGATACAAATTGACAAAGTAAGATTTTGTTGAGTCTAATACGTGACTGGAAGCTTGGATTAGATGATTTCCATTGTGCGGTTGAAGCTGTTTCTCCATGTGGGCACGAGAGAATATCTGGAGGTTTGGGTGCTTGCAAAAGAGGATTCAGAACAATGAATGGGACAGCTTCCATATGCAGCAAATTCCCTTCATAACCCATCTCTTTACTCGATCTAGAGATGAGTGGAACATGGTAAATCATAGATCTCACTACAGAAAATCAAGACGGTTGCAGGAAATTGATGTATCTGCAGGAAATCTAGAATATCTACAGGAATCTTGGTAGCATGAGCTATCTACGGGATTTACGAAACTGTTCGAATCTAACAAATATGCACACGATTTCTAGACTAGTTAGAGTACTAATGCAATAAAGACACAACTAGATCAAATAAACTCTAATTTAGATAAAATGACACTTCTTATGATAATTTAACATACCTTAGGCTTATGGTACCCTTTTTAGCCAAAACTAGATAACATAACCGAAGTAGGTATAATTAAAGAGAAAAAAGGGTTCAAAAATAGGGGAGGCAAGGCCTAGGATAGGTGTCAAAAATGGGTAAAGTTTAGACTTAACAACCATATCTACAAAAAACATGAGCAAAACCACCATGCATAAAACCATGTGCAAAACCATGGGAAAAACTATCATGCGTAATGTCGTGGAAACAACCACCCAAACAAATTCCGTTGGGGCACTGCCCCAAACACCACGTAGGGGGGCTAGTGCCCCCTTGCACACACCCCTATGTTCATGGTTCTAGTAATTCATGCAAAGGATATAACACAAACCCAACATAACAAAACTCAACAAATTCCCATATGGTGATAATCTAATATCACGAACATTTACTAAAAGAACATTTTTCTGTCACACTTTTCACATTAGCTAAGACTATGGTTAAATAAAGGATCAACAATATCAAATATAAAAATTTTAACAAACCCAACAAAACTCCAATATGTGGACTATCTTATATGATGGATGAGATCTAATGGAAATATTATTCTCTCAAATTCTTCATTCACTATTATTAGCAGTTTGTAATATTGAATATTAGCCAAAATGGAGAAACAAAGAAATGGTTTCCAAAACATTGAGTGATCGTATGGAACCTTACTTTGGAACCTTGATATCAGAGAATTTGACCCTGATATAATGGAAAGTAACTAATGTAAATGTTTTCATTACAAAATCTCCATTAGTAAATGGATGCACCACTAGAACTTAGGAAATTGTTCGTTTTCACACTTTATGGGTTTTTCATGATATATGAGAACTCCGCTATGGGAACCTTGTAGCATGGAATTTGGCTATCAAATGGTTAGCCTTCGTGTGAAACCCCATGGAGAAACCATGATTGGTATTTTCTCTTTGTATGGAAGGAAGTCAATTTGGCTTGCTTTCTTAATGCAATAACTATTATTCAATGGAATAACATGTGATATAAACAATTACAAAAAGACACAATTTGACTTATCAACAGGAAAATTCATAATTTTGAGATTTTTTCATTAATCGGAATAGAGGATGAATTATTATAGGTTTTTCAATGGCATTTTCATGGCCACTCCTTTGGATCTTAATTGGATGTTTTCACACTTCACACAACACTCTCTCCACCCTCTTAATACACTGACAAATCTCATACATAAAAACACTCTCATACCAAAAACTAAAAAAATAAACCCTTTTCATAATATATCTAACAATATCCCTAATTTAACCAAGTTGTTCTATTACATAGAAAACTAATTGACATTTATCAAAACCTCTTATTTATCTAGATACCTTCTAGAATTACATATAGTCTAGAAATTCTAAATATTGCAAATTTAAATATATAAATATCTACAATCAGTAGAATTGAGTGTATTATCTATTTTTAGGAGACTCGAAGCATTTTATAGACTCTCAGAGTGATATTATCGATTACTAATTAGTGTAATTATATAAATGAAATGATTTGTAAATATCAATAAACAACAGAAAACTTATCTCACAATACATATCACATTGCTAAGATTTTTATTTTATCTTTTTGGAGTAAATGTTTTATTTCCTTCTAAATTATAATATACAGAGAAAAATGGAGCAGCTTAAGTCGATTTTTTTGCAAGGAATACCAGACAAGATCAACCAAAATCGCACTCTCTGTAGAGAAGTATGAGATATCAAAATGATAAAAAGGACTGAAAGAATGAGCTGTAACATAAAACCTAGGTCAAATAGGTCAAATAGGTCAGTAGAATAGACTATAATTTCAAAATTAAAAATATGTAAGGGCATGAAAAAACTAAGTAAAGGGATTAGAATCAGTGGAAAAAACCTAAATTCGGTATTCATTGTTGTTGGGATTGATGCTAGTCAAAGGAGGGATGCCCAAATGTTGCTTAATGCAATCTAAAAATCGGTCTAGGTCTCTCAAGTTTTGATGGAGGTGCTCCAAAGAGTGGAGGATGTCAACTTTGTGCTCAAATCAATCTATCAGAATGAAACCAAGGAGAAAATTCAAGTGTCAGTATAAGTCAATAGTAATAATGTATTGGTTGAAAAAACTTCAAGTGTAGCCCACATATAGCACCCATACATCCAATTCGGTGAGAACCTGAAAAATGAAATTTGGTTCCATTTGGAGGATCCCTCATGTTCAATGTGAGCGATCTTGTCATGAATGGGGCTTGGAGTAAGCTCTCGAAACCTTGAAGTTATTTCTTCCATGTCTGGGTGGGTACAAGAGTGACCCCAAGAAGCTTGTTCCTGATAATAAGTCTCCCCTCCAAAACATGTTCCCATTTATGGGGCATGGGGGAAAGCACAAAATGAGGAAAAAAAAATAATTCAAAGGCGGAGGGGAGAAGGTGGGTGTCCAAGAGAGAGAGCCTACATAGGGAGGGGTAAGGAGAAGATGGAAGGAGACCAGATACAACCACAGATTCAGGGAGGTGGGACATAACAAAAGGGTATAAAGAAGGAGAGTTATAGAGCGAGGGGGGAGCCCAAGGTTGATTAGAGTAGTAAACTAGAGGACACGCGAAGCTAACTAGGAAATTTGGGGAAGACATTCGAGACAACAGTTGAAAAGGAGCTATATAGGGAGCATTCAACCGCAAGGGAAGCATAATAAAAGTTTATAAATAGAGCACACATAAAAAAAACAACATGGAAGGATTACAAACTAGAGATAAAATTGACACCAACCAAGGATTTCCAACACCCATAATGATTTGTCATGGCCCTACTCTGAAAATGTGCTTCAATAATTGTTGCATGAGCTACATATTGAATTTGGAAGGGAAAAAATGACACCAAATCAATATACCATGGAACAAAATGTGCAGTGCCTCTAGATCTCCAACGAGGGAAAGTGAAATTTCCAATTACGGAATGGCGAGTGATATCTCATAATGAAGGGATTGGGCCTAGTTGAAGCTCACAAAAGTGAGCCAACTAGTGCCCACGAAGTGAATTACATAGACTTAGATGGGATGATGGGCCACAAGGGCTTCACTCAATGAAACTTTATCATATCACGCGTGTTCTTTACATACTAAACAATACTCTTAATTTGACTACATATTAGAAAATGCCTCTAAAATTCACATTATTTAACCCCCTAACAATATGAACCCAATACACCTTCTAAATTTAATAAACCCCTAATTTCACTAGATATTGTAGGTATGAGTTTTTTCATTAACATTTTTTATACCCCTTTGTATTTTTTCATTAATTTTGAGCTCCATTTTTTATACTTGAAAATATAAAAACCCTTTACCCCCTATTATATGCTCAATATATTATGTAATTTTTTCCTCAATATAAATTCCCCAATATGAAATCACTTGCTATGACACTGCTCCCCCAGTGAAGCCCCTGTGTGATGGACAAAGCAAGCGAAAATATAGACCAACCAAGAATGAGTAAAAATTTTGGGAGGGATGTAATGAAAGGAAGAGAAATGTAATTAAATTCCACGCAATCCAAGCCATGGTAGGCCTAATGATCAAACCTATAATCAATGTCGCTTGCACAGTTCATAGAAATTCAAGTGGCCAATGATGCGCTAACATGGGACTCCTCTAGCACGAAAATTAATAAGACATGGTTATGGGGGCATTTTGCCACATACCCTAGCCACATAGCTTGGTGGGGTAGTCGCATCCCCCCCCTTGTTGCAAACTCATCAGCCCATCTAAGAATCTCACATTTCTAACATTAAAAAAATTTATAAAAATTAATTAAATTATAACTTCATATTAAATTATTATTATTATTATTATTATTATCATTATCATTATCATTATCATTATCATTATCATTATTATTATTAATTATAAAAAGAATTAATATGGAGTAGTCTAAGTAATAGATGAAATGAGTTTTTTGGCAGCAATCTAGCAATAAGGTTTTAGTAAGATTTTGATTTCTTGTTGTTTAAAAATCACTTTTGAATGCATAAATGGATTCAAAACCCTAAAAAACCTCTGAGTCACTAGAAATTTGTAGATTAAACAACTTAAATTTATGATTCTTAAAAATTTCTATGGAATTTT
Organism: Pinus albicaulis; assembly: GCA_034641835.2. Classification (NCBI taxonomy): domain Eukaryota; kingdom Viridiplantae; phylum Streptophyta; class Pinopsida; order Pinales; family Pinaceae; genus Pinus; species Pinus albicaulis. Next base: position 282,521 of record JAXQQM020086561.1, read on the forward strand.
GGGAAAATTTGACCAGAAAAAGGTTCTAGCTAAAGGGCCATTTAGTCTATTAGTTATCCTATCAGAGTTAAACATATATACATTTAAAAAAAACATATAATTATATTTTTTACCAACTAGATTCACAGCCTATCATGAAAAATTTTAACTTATAAATGGGCTTTGTTACAATATTATAGACCAATATCATGGCTTATCAGTACCACATGCCCAAAAAAGTATGACTAATTTCATAATCAAAATATTTTACATATATTTTAGTTTAATTTAATTTTAAAACTTTTTTTAATTACAAGAAATTTTTTGGAGAAGATCACATCAAAATTTCTATCTCCATACGTGTTTCGAAACATAGACTAGTGTCGTTCATCATCACTACAAGATGCCAAATAATGATGAAGATAATTAGTTCTTGAATGTTAGAATCTAACATTTTTTTACTAAAAATTATCATTTATTAATATTTTAATATAATGAAAGTAACCATTAGAATATAACTCTTAATTAAGAATTTGAAAATAAATTGCAATTCCTTAATTAAATAAAAATATATAGTATTAAATATATTAATATTTTAGGTCATACTTAAATAATACATTAAGGTCAAAATTTAAGAGTGTAAACTTCTTGAATCTTCGGAAAAATCACATTATCATTTAAAGGGGGTAACACGTTTCAAAATACACAGTGTTCATCATGAGGAAAATGTTGAATTTGTTGATCTAAATCAATCAATGTATATACTACAAAAATAAAATACTAATAATAGTAAAAAATGAAGGTGAACATTAAGAAATTGAGTACTAATAAAAAATGATAATATAATTATAAACCAAAAATAAATCAAATGAAAAAATATTTAAAATGGTAAAAATAATAAAATAATAACACCAATAATTAGTAAAAATATATATAAATAATAATAAATAATGTAATAATAACCCAAAGAAACCACAAAATCATTTAGCCAAAATCAATCAATAATTGAACATAATTTAATAAAATAAGAAAAATCATACTAATAAAAGTAGTAAAAGAAAACCCACTAAAATTAATAAAAAGCAAATAAATTAAATAAGTAAAAACATATAAACTAAAAAATAAGCCACAAATTACAAAAAAAACAAAAAGGAAGAAGAGAGAAAATATCAAAGATCACGGAAAAGGGTCTACACTAAGAGACTAGAGACGGAATCTAGCAACTACTTATTTTCCATTTGTCATCCTTATTTAAAGTATCAGCCCTTTTCTCTATTTCAACTACCTCCCTAAATTTCGGTGATGGACATTCCCCACCCTAGCTAAGACCTTGGACTCCTCCAAACAAATTTGGTGCCTAGTATTTCCAACATGCTCTGCCAGAGTAGAGGACTTAGTCCTACAATTCCATAAATCAACAGCATGCTCTGCTAACCTCTTACTTATTGAGCAGCCAATTTCTCCAATGTAGGAGCATGGAATCAAATAGAAACCTTTCATACTTTTGGGGTCCAATGGGTCCTTAACAAATTTGAGAGAAATACAGATGGTTTTGAAAGGTCTAAAGGTGGAATTGATCAAATGCTTCCTTAAAATCCAAGAATTTTTGTAATTAGTGTCATGTATAAATGGAAATCGAACCTTACCAACAAAATCTCCATACTCTTTCTTAGGTTTTGGACCTCTGCTTGGATTCAAGAAAGCCTTAATACCTTGATGCTTACTATAACCATTCATCCCAAAGACCCTAAGGAGATGGGCTTTCTCTTTCTCCAAGTGTTCATCATCAGAGATCCTAAGAGCTTTAGTGGCCAATGTATTGAGAACACCAACCTTCTGAGCAAGAAAAATGATGACAACTAGCATGAAGTTACTGCTCCATGTGGGTTTTCTACTGAAAGACCTAATGAGAGAAAGATTCATCATCTTTTCTAGAGATTATAACATCTTGAAACGGAAGGCTACCATCAATCTCTATTTTCATAGTGAACTTATTAGAGCTTGACTGATCATTCAGGTGTTGATGAAAGCAATCCAACTTATACACCTATGCGACCAGTTTATGAAAGTGATATCCATAAAATGCTTCCAAATTTTTGGCTTTAAAGGTGCGGAAGCCAAGGCTTTTGATTCAAAATCCTCCATAAAAAAAAATTCCACCACAGGAGGTTGAAGTGATCAACAACATCATTGATGCAGACACTGCCAAATTGGTAGAGATTTGTCTTACTTCAAATTCTTTAGCTTCGAAAGTCAGTTCTATGAGCAGACTTGTGGTGTTTCCATGGGTTCCCCGATTTCTCCTATGGTGGAAAACCTTTTTATAGAGGATTTCGAATCAAAAGCCTTAGCTTCTGCTCCTTTAAAGCCAAAAAATTGGAAGCATTTTGTGGATGACACTTTCATAAATTGGTTGCACGGGTGTCAGAAGTTGGATTTCTTTCATCAACACCTAAATGATTATTCAAGCTTTATTAAGTTGCTATGGAAACAAAGATTGATGGTAGCCTTCCCTTTCTGGATGTCCTAATCTCTAGAAAATATGTTGGATCTTTCTCTCATCATGTCTTGAAAGAAAACCCACACATAGTAATACCTTCATACTAGTTCTCATCATTTTGAAAAATGATAAAAAAAAATACACTAAATAAATAAGAATTATTAAAACAATTTATAAATAAAAAAATAAAAATCAAGATTACACGAAAATACAAAAATAAAAAGGAAAAATGATCAAATAAAAAGGAAAAAGTAAAAGACAAAAAATAAAATGTATAAAAGAAAAGGAAGTCACAAGAATAAAAAGTTAAGAGAGTAGAATACAAATAATAACTAAGTGGAGGCTTAAAAAAAAAAAAAAAAAATTCAAAACTCAAAGTTATAAAAAAAATAAAAAAAAAATAATTAAGACATAATGAATACTAAAATCAATTAAAATCTAAATCTAAAAAACACAATAAAATATAGAAAAATAATAAAAATAATAATAATGGTTATTAACTTCTTCTTTATATAATGATGGTAAGAAGGTTAAGGTTTTATTTTAATGTTCTTAATTAAAAGAAGAGTTTGTTATTTCATATATAATCATTATTTTATTTTTATTGAATTATATTGATTATATAGTTAGAGTGTATAATTAACAAGGGTTACATAGTAATTAGTTCTGATAGCTTAATTGAAATATAGTTTAATTAAACCAAAAACAATAAAGACAAAGATTTCATCACAAAAATAAAATGATCAATAAAATATTGTATTGTTAAATTTCATCACTAAAAATTAAGAAACATGATTAATTAATATTGTTTATATTAACATATATACACTTTAATATATATATTTATTATATGTGTGTGTTTTATTTTTCATTAAAATATATAATTTTTTATAATTAAATTTATTAAAATATGTTTTTAATATAATAATAAGCCATCTTAAATTGAAAATATAGAGAAAAGCTATAATTCATGGAAATGGAAATAATAATAAAAATAAAAAATTGAAATAAAAAGGAAACAAAGCTTAAAAAAAAATTAGTAACATTGGAAGTTACTGAATAGCCCATAATAAGACCTCAACCAATCATGTTATAAATAAATAAATTTGAATAATAATAATTAATAATAAAAATTCAATTCTCCATGTTAAACTATGGATAAGCATAAGAAATTTTTGGTCAAAGACAAACTAATATGCATTCAAAGGAAAAACTAAATGCTTAATAGATATAATAAATATAAATTAGTTTTATTAAACAAGGTTAAGGTTTTTATAGGTAATTGATGTAGTCTCATTAATGAATGTCTACTAGGTAATTAGAGTTTTAGATAGATAAAAACTATTTATAATAGTTTGAGCTATCTAATTGGGTGGTTAGAGTTATGAATAGATAGAAACTATTTATAATGGTATAATCTATGTAAGTGGATTCCAAGTGATTATATTGTATTGGATATATGTTTAAGTTTCATCTCGAAAAGGCAAGTGAACAACACTTCTTATTTAGAATATCAATAAAGGTTTTCCTATTATTATTGGTTTCATGCCATTGTTTAATTTATTTTTTACTTTTAATAATTACATTTCTACTAATATTTCTTTAACTTTTCTATTTTAGATATCAAGGTACACCACAAGTGTTATCATAACACTTCCTTGTAACCATACATGCCTAATTTTTTGAGAATATATTTTGAGGCTAGAAACATGTTTATACATCTTTAAACACAACAACCTATCATTCACAAGATAAAACTATAGTTCAAAATCATATGCACAAGGAATATAAATAAAGTCACTTAGTCAAATCCTCTTATAAACCTTTGTTGGTACATAGTGAGAAGTGCCACATTAGATAGAATCTATATACAAATTTTATATTTCACATACCCATTTAGTATATTGAAGGCCCCATAGGTACACCTAAAATCATATTTACATACACCTATACAGATTCATCTTGTTGGTAAATTGTACCAAGAATGGAACTCAAGGAGACCACTCTTACATACCAAGGAATTGTGTAGTGAAACTAATGGATTTTTTATCCTTCTTAGTTAGCATTCTTAAATATCAATTGAGTATTATTTGGTAACCCTAAGGTTATCATAGAACTATAACACCTAACATTGTTTTTCTCTTAGGACCATGCAAAACCTTGGAATGCATAGCATACGCAATGAAATTCATACTTAAATTGGAATATCAAGAATTTGATATTTTACTTAGTAAAATAATGCTCAAGATATAACACTACCTAGTTGAACCAAACCATTGATTGATACCTACCTCAAAATTTTCCTCTAATGGTGCTTCTCATGTTGAGATATCGCTCAGGTAAACCTTCAAGTGGACCTCAAAGGCTTAGGATAGAATCAACTTTACCAATGACCTACATCAACAACATATTCTCACAACACTAATCACATTGGTTTACTTATTGTGTAACCCTTTTAGTGGTCCCCAAAATCCCATGATTCACACTAAGAACATGTCATCCATGGAATATGGAATGAATGGGATAATTCTTGCAATCAAATCTCTCACATAGAAAATTGATGCAACCAAGGACCAAATTCGAAACCAAATGATTACCATTACTCAGTAAATATTGTTTGAGCCTTCATTAAAGCCTCGAATGAATTTATCATAACAATCAAAGAGGAAAGAATAAACCCTCATGATATTCTTATTAGTTTCAACATCATCTCCCTTTTCACAAAGATTCCCTTAGATGATGTTATAGAGGTTATCAAGGAAGTTAGAAACCCTGAAAATGCTAATTTATTATAAGTGTCTTAGATCTACCTTCTTTACCTTTCAAGGTGAATTCTATGAATAAACTATGGGGTTTGCAATGGGTTTCCACTTATCCCCAATTGCGACAAATCTTTTCATGAAAAAAATTGTTAGGAATTCCCTTAATTGTTACCCACTAAAGCCACCTTGGTGTAAAGTATTTGTTAATGACATGAACGTAGTATGGCCACATGGCAAGGAAGAACTCAATAAGTTCTTTCACTACCTTAATATTCTTTCATATGACATCAAATTCACTATGGAACTAGAATATAAGGGTAATATTCCATTCCTTGATGTTTATATTATCAAAAAATAGGATAGATCCCTTGGAAACAAGATTTATAGCAAGAATATACACACTGAAAACTACCTAAATGTTATGTCCCACCATTGCGCATCTCAAGAAAAGGTATTTTTAGTGCCCTTGCAACTAGGGCCATTAGGATCATGGATGAAGAACACTTGGAAAATGAGTTGAACGCCTAACCAACATGTTCAAAAATATTGGATATAGCATCAAAGATATTATTAGGGCCATAAGAAGAGCCATGAAGAAACATAACATGCTTTCCCAACCCACTAAAAATCATAACCCTAGGAATTTAAAAATCGTAACCCTAGGAATTTTTTTTTCCCTACGATATGCTCAAGGGGTCACTGAAAATATTTCTAGATTCCTCCAAAAGAATGAGATTGAAGCCTCCTTCATGCCATTGAACACTGTCAGAAAAAAATTAAAATCTATAAAAGCTAACATTGACCCATGCTAAAGAAAAGGTTTCTACATAGTTGAATGTGCATGTGGAAATCACTACATTGGTGAAAATGGGTACACTTTTAAATTTAGAAACAAAGAATATAGTGTCAAAATTAGATATGAACTTATCCAAAACTCGATACTGGCAAAACACTCCCTCAACATGAGACACCATATACCCATGGAAAACATGAAGATATTAGCTGAAGAAGATCATTATTTCAAACTTAGGATAAGAGAAGCCCTAGAGATTAGAAAGCATCCCAACAACATCAATAGGGATGGGGATTTGGAGATCAATGAAATTTGGCTTCCTCTTATCCTTCCTAGGAACTAATTCCTTCTTGTTTCCTTCTCTTTTTTTCCCTTTGTTTTTTCTTCCTCAATTTTTGGCTACCTTGATGTTTCTTGTCTTTGTAGGTCCTAGAGTTTGGCTTTCCTTGTTTTTTTTTTGTCCCTATTCTTCTTTGGTTTAGGGTTTGGGTTCCTCATTTTTCCTCTTCCCCCTTGTTATCCCATTTCATCTCTCTTCCCTCTACTTCATCTATATCGTTGATTATTCTCCTCTTTACTTTTTCTTTCTTTTCATATTTTCTTTCTTTTTCTCCCCCTGCTCCTCCCTACCCTGGCCCCTTTTTAGAGATAATATTATTCAATTTTATTATTATTATTTGATTAATATTATTATTAATTCTCTATCCCTTTGACCCATCCTAGTATAGCATCTATTCATCACCTTAGGATATTAACATCACTCTTATTATTAATAATTTGTATACTATGATGTACCAGGGGGAAGCTCAATTGTTGATCAAAGTGATGTGAAATTGTGTAAACCAAGAGATCTAAGGCTCAATAACAGGGTCTTCACTAAGGGGGAAATACCATACCACGTGGGTTCATATTGGAGGATATTTATTGAGGAAAAAATGGCATTATATATCGAGGTATATATAGGGCGTAAAGGGCTTTTATATTGGCAGGTATAAAAAATGGATCTCAAAGTTAATGAAAAAATATAAAGGGGTATAAAAAAAGTTAGTGAAAAAATGCATACCTACAATATCTAGTGGAGGTAGGGGTTTTTAAAATTGGGACGCTGTATTGGTAGGGGGTTAAATAATGTGATTTTTAGGGGTATTTTCCAATATTTAATCAAATTACGGGTATTGTTTAATATGCCACGAACGCACGTGATAGGTTAGAGGTTCATTGAGTGAAGCCCCCGTGGGCTCAATTCCCTAGTCGCGACTTGGTATACAGAGAGGAGAAAAGGTTATAGGCATACAGAAGTCTAGTGGTAGTGGCCAGAATCAACCACATGTCACGTGAATACGAGACTGTCCTAGTTGCTGATTCCTCTAGATTACAATAATAATAATAATAATTTTTATACTATAATATCATTATAATTATGTTATTATTTAGTTAATAGTTTGGCTTCATTAATCACATATTAGATACTTTATTATTATACCTATATTTTAACTATTATAATACTACGTTATTATAATAATTAAATATCATAAGGTTATAAATCTTACTATTATATATCACTTATTATATATATATATATATATAAGGTTTTCTTTTAAGTTTTGTGTATTTTCTTATATTCATGTTTTTTCTTCTCTTTTCCTGTTCTTTTCTTCTTCTTCTTTTGGTTTTATTTTTTTCCAATACTTTGTTGGTCTCCTTGCTCTTATTTTGGATAACACTCTGTGTTTATAATTTTTTGATTATTTATTAATTTTTTCCCACCTTCTATCAATTGACTTTGTCTTGAATATGGACCTAGGTTTAGCTCTGAAAAATCAACAAAAACAAAAAAAAAACTATCATATCTCTTGAATATGAGACTCAAGCATTAGTTCATAACTTATGTTGAACTTTTCTCTCACTATTGATTTCATTCCCTTGAATTTTAAACTAGGCATTTCATTTCTCCATCATAACCACTAATTAGATCACATTATCCTAAACCTTTGCAATGTCCTTGAGGCATTACTGGAGTCATCTCTTCAAACCACAAACCTCTCTCACCTCGTCATTATGATGAAAACAACGATGTGCCCAATGTAATTTGGGGTTTCTGATTCTACAAGCATTGGCATTGGGAATGCTCGACAAATTGGGGCACATCGACCAGAGTGGGCGTGGGAGCGACACGTATGTCAGCTCGACCAAGAGAAAGACGCGCGGAAGGTAAACGGGCTTGTCGGCTTGTTCCACCCAATCGACGTGACGGTTGGTAAGCGCATGGAGACATACAAGTAGGTAGTTGGGGCAATGTAACACAAATACTGAATTGGAGAACAAGTCGTAGAATGTAATTCACGCGCAAAGCGTTCAGTGAGAGGCACACAGTGTGATAGTTCAGCACCAAGAGACAAAGGTGTGAAGTGAAGGCTATTCCTTATTTGATATGGCTAAGAGCGTCCGATCTGACGGGATATATCGCGTTTCTACGGTTAGTCTAGTGATGCAATTCTGCTTTGTTAAGTGTCGCACGTCTATTTCGGTTGGTCCAAATTGTTTCAAGTCCTTTTCGGTTGGAGCGCCACAGGTCTGTTTCAGTTGAAATTTCTACAGGTTTGTTTTCAGTTAAACCCAAGAACTGCAGAACTGTAGGTCTGTGACAGGTTGTATGATAGTACGATTGTGAGTAGTAGCACTACCATTACCATGATAGGTGACTTTGAAAGAGGATATTTTAGGTATAGTTGGAGTAGATTGTGATGATAGTTGAGATGACCATAGGGCTTTAAGTTAGTGGATCAAAGATTTTTTGTGAGATAGGTTTTTCTACACCTGTGGTTTGTTCTTAGTAGGAAAGAAGTGACACGAAGAGTAACACAAAATATTAAGAAGGCTTTAAATCAAATGTTAAAATGATTACAATAACATGGTGAGAAAGCATATGAGTTGGAGACTAAGATGCAATATATGATTTGAATATTCAATTAGGTCGCAAGGGAAGTTTAGAATGTTGTAGGTGCTATCATGTAGTTGAAGATTGACAATGTGGGAGATAGTTTGAAAGACGTGGAAAGTCAGTTGGTGATGTTGATTTTCAAGTGCAATTAGGGTTAGCACAATATTTATGAAATTCTGATACTTTAGAAATAGATTTTCTTTTATTTTATTTCAATATATCATTCAGTAATAATACTTCATAAATTCAACAATAGAATAGTAGAGATTGCAATGCGCAAAAGAGAAACAAGATTTATCTTGGGAAAACCCACTAAAGGGAAAAATCCAACAATTTTTTCAATAGAGACGTACTTTTTGTTAGATAAAAGACACACCTAGAGTTATGGTCGAACTTGGTTTTCTCCTCCAAGTCAAGTCACCCAAACTGATCTTGCACATCGTTTTTCCTTCTTGATCCAGAAATTTTAGAAACCTAACAATTGTCAAATAGCTTAGAGTTTTGGTCCCTTGAAGTTGCCCAGTAACCCATAAAATTTTGGCCCTCTTGAAGTTGTTGCCCTAGAAAGATGTGAATTACAGAGAGAAACTTCTATGCACATGGGTGAGTTGATGAGAAAGGCGAGAAAGAGAAACTTAGCTTTCTTTATTTATCCTTCTTTGTTTTTCTTAACCTCCTTTGCTTGTCTAGAAGTTGTCTTGAGAAAAGAATGTGAATTTGTTAAATGAGGAACTTGTTAACACACTCAAAATTTTCAAACTTTTTTTTTATAAGGTCATCATAGGTTTCATGTTATGTCATGTTGGGTTAAGTATTTAAAGAAGAATTTACCAAATCATGTTTATCCTATGTCAAAACAAACCACCATGAGTCATGTCATGTGAGTCAACTACACTCGATGTCTTTTTGTTTTCACACCCATGTCTTAAAATTACAAAAGTGAGCCACTTACCAATTTTACACAGTTTCGTAGCGACTTCAATGCAAAATAGGTAAATTTTGCTACAAGACTACCTACAATTTCATAGCAAATCTGAGGATTTCTCTACTTTTTGACTTTTGAGCAGTCAACTTCAAGGGAAATTTCTGGGCAAACAGAGAAGTATTCTAAGAAACTGAGAGAGGTTATTGTTAAGAACGTATCAAATAATATTAAAGTCTTTCACTTTTCATAAAGGTGCTACAAATTTGGAGATTCATAAATGTCTTTCGGCTATATTTTCATAATGCAAAATTTCCTATTTTATACATATTTTCAAATGCAGATTCTGGATAGCTGGAGATCGTTTTCAAAAAACAAATAGAGGTTTTTATTCAGAAAATAATGACCTACAAAAACCTTTTTCATTTTTACAACAGATATCAAGGATAGGGAGATAAGAGCTCATCTCTGAACCCTACTTTTTTTCAGAAAAAACAGAGTCATTTTACTGATAAATAAACTTGCTAAAGGTGAAAATGATGTTTTTTGAAGAGGGTAAGAGGAAAGTTTGCATGATCATATTTCACTATATCAATTTTCACACCTAGAAATGAAATTTGGAAGAAAAAGGAATATTTTGTAATTTTCAGCCATATCATGTAGTTTCGTAGCGCCTTCCAGGCTTGAAGGCCGAAAAACACTACGAAAATTTTGAAGATGCTCTTTTTCCTTTAAATTCTGTTTTATGGAGAACTAAGGAGGGGAAAAAAAATATTTATCTCATTAGCCCCAAGGAAGATCCTCCAACAATTAAAAATGTCAAAGGTTATGCAAAAGGATTTTGGAGTTTGCTACAAAATGAGTGCTACGAAATTTTTGTACATGATTGTTTTGGTAGTCGACTTCAAGTTTGATTATGACCAAATGAAATAGGATTTTGGAAATTTGAAAGAGTTTTTTCTTCATCATAGGTCCATCTATAAAAACCTCTCATTTTCTTCAAAGCCATCAGGGTTTATAAATTATACACTCATCTTTGAAGCCTATTTTTTAGAATTTTCACTAACTAGATTTGTACAAAAAAAATTAAAAATTCGACTTGGAGGAGTTCCAGCATAGCATCCACGTGGCATAATAACACATCATCACTCCATTACACTCATAAAATTATTTGGTTGAAATTGATAAGGGTTATTAAATGGATTTGTTGAACTATTAATGAAAGAATAGTCCTTTTTGTATTCAAATTCTGTAAAACATAAATATCCCTAGGAAGTCTCAAAGTGATGAATCATGTTTGAAATAGGTCTGTGAGGTGGGAATTCGAGGTGAGAAAGGTGGAAAATCATTTTTACGAGGTGAGAATGGTTGGGAGATGATGACTTGACACTACCACTGTTGTAATTTTTAATCAGAAATATATAGTTGCAACATGCCTATTTCAGACCTGAGATTCTTTTATGTATTCTTATGTAAGTGTTTTATATCAACCTTTTACTTTCTCTCCAGTGTTCTAGTTTTATAATCACTTGGAATGCATGATCGCATGCTCCAACTTCCTGTTTACACCTAGTCTGTTGTTTTGTCAAGATTTATTAGTTTGCTTATGTATGCATATAGCTTGGAATTCACGGTGGCATGCTCCAACTTCCTGTATGCATATAGCTTGTTGTTTTTTCCTTCATGTATGGCTTAATAAGAATAAAATTTCCTCAGGTTCCATGAGATAGGTTAACTTGTGACTTAGTTTTCATATCGACTTCGTAATCCCAATGGTAGTTGTTTACATATTTCACCTACATAAAAATGACACATTCACTCTAGTTCATAGTTAACCATCTGCTTTCAAGTTATTAATTGAATATCCTTTATCCTATTGATAGAGCCCTCTTAGATTGGAAAGGATAATTTCCAGTTACAATTTGGTTTGAAGTAGTTACTCCAAGTTGACTATTGAAGGTGTAAATTTTCTCTGGGTTGAACAATAAGGTTCATATTTGACTTCTGATAGTGAACAGAAGCCAAACACATGAAGGCTACACCATTCACCTGGCAACACCATTTTTCAATATCCCGAGCTTCAAAGTTCAGAGAAACATCACTCGGAAGAATCCATATTTCAGAACATTCATGGTGATCCAAGATGATAGTTTATGTGGAAAACTCTTTATATGATGAAATGTTACAAAGTGTAAGGGATGAGTTAGCAGAATTTCAGATAGATGAACATTTCCCCACAATAATATTTCGTTGTTTGAAATCTAGTCGATTCACACCTGAAAAAAAAAAATTTGTTTTCTTGGTTTAGCTGTTGAAATATTAGAGAATGAAATTGAACTATTGGATGTTAAAATTGGATCATATGATTAAAAATATCCTAAATAGTTCTCGGAATATTAGAGAATGAAGGAAATTGTTATACCATTTGACTTGCAGATAGAGGAAGAATACGGTTATGAGCTTGATATTGTAAAGTTGGAATCAAGGTTCAGTATTGCTGAAGAAAATGAAAAGGATATCCAGGATCAATTTGTAATTGTGAGCTTAAAATGTATATCAATAAATTGCGTCTTCTATGATCCCATAACTGATTACATGGAAGAGTTCTACAATCCAACTTTTCAATTATTTTTTCACTATGAAAAACAGATCCATCTTCTCTTACCTTTATCATTTCAGAATATAGTTTGCTTTTGGTTCAAATGCATTCAAGGGTTCAAGTATCAGATCATCTCATTGACTAGCTTTATTGAAGGTTTCATGTTGTTTGGATCAAATATGAAGATTTCAGTTGTTAGGGTAGGTTGGAGTGTGTGTGAATAAGCTCAAGTAGACTGAGCATATTTAGAGTATGTATAGGTTTGGTTTTTCAGCAGTAATCATCAAGCTTGAGCCCGAGGAGAAGGCCATAAGAGCTTGGAGAAGTCTTCATCAATTTCAGAAAATTTTCAATTTTTCAAGAGAGGGGCATTATAACTACAAGTTCTTTGTTGTACCACAGGGGCACACCATCCCAAGTGGAGCTACTGTTATCACAATCAAAATTTTAAAAACAAAAATTGATAAGGTCACCATAGGTTTCATGTTATGTCATGTTGGGTCAAGTCTTTGATGAAGAATTTACCAAATCATGTTTATCCTATGTCAAAAAAAACCACCATGAGTCATGTCATGTCATTCAACTACACTCCATGTCTTTTTATTTTCACACCCATTCCTTCATAATTACAAAAGTGAGCCACTTTCCAGTTTTACATAGTTTCGTAGCGAATTCAGTGCAAAATAGGCAGATTTCGCTACGAAACTACTTGAAAATTTTTGTTGTAGAGGTAAATCCCCTCTGCGGACAGAAGCGATCCCTACTGGCCCAGATCGGGTCTAGCAACAATCATATCATGCTAAGGTGCAAGTTCCTAATTGAAATAGACCAAATTGCGAAGAA